>JAPMOQ010010299.1:132951-163198 GCA_026543055.1 Argiope trifasciata
AATTATGTTTTCACGATATTGTAAGGAATAAAAATATCGAAAAACATCGCATTAAAAGGCTAACAATTTATTTTGCTATATGGATACAAAAGAAGAAAAAAAGAGGAAAAGAAAATAAATCTATTTTCACATCAAGTACTTTTCTCCTAAGATGAAGCAAGCCAAAATTTGGAAAGAAAAAAGACTAGAAAATAAACACTTTTTGGTAATTTTAAGACAAAAAGGAAACTTTGCCAATCATTATATATATGTATTTGTATGATAAGAAAAAAAATTAATTAATTAATAAATAGCTGTTTTACCTACGAACGTTAATTTTGTCCGGCAGATTCTCATAATTGCGTAGCATCAAATTATTTTAATTTATTCATTATACTCCCACAAACTATAGAATAGGCGAAAAGATTTTGAATAATGATACTAGTTTTTAAGATATTGAAATTCATTTTTTCGCCAACTTAATCTTTTGATAGGAAGTGCGTCGTGACGAATAATTAATGAGGTAACATTTCATTGCTAAGGTTGTGCAAGTAAAGAGATACGTGTTTATAGAAATTCTCTGTTTATCATTCATTTCATACAAACGTACTTCTGCCGAAGATACTTTTCCTTCAATAAAAATAAAAACTGTACATGCATTCAACCCTATCTTCTAAGAAACCAGCGTTTTCTAAAGCGATGTTCATTATTCTTAATTTCCTCGTCAGAAAAATACGAAATGAAGTATGCCATTATTCATTTGGAACTGAATTGTTTGTATCAAACAATGAGTACGGCGATCTTTCCTTACCATTAGTTCTGATGTGTTTTTGACGCTAAAATATGAATACAGAGTAACATTTACATTTATATTTCTTCCATGTGGCCTTGAATGGAAGAAGCCTAGTCCAGTATATCAAACAAAAATGCATACAATGAGTCACGTTTTCCATAACTTGGCGAGTTTAGGCGAATATCGCGGGCAATATCGTAATCGGCATTGCAACCCTACTCTTCATCGAAAAGCTACGGCAAAAGTTTGGAATTAATCATACAGGTGGCTTTTGATGTGCGAGGGAAAAACACTACGCTATGACATCTTGGTTGCATGATTTCTTGTCGTGATGGAACTCAAGTTTTTCACTCAGTGTTTCCCGGTTCATTTATTCTGAGATTTGAAATCTTTTTATTACATTTGTATTTTTTATTTTTGAAACGTAAGATAGCACCATGACGGACGGAACCGAAAAAGCTGCTATGGGATATGAGCACACTTTGGTAAGTTTTATTTTCTTTTGTATAATTTTAAAATATTGCGTTGAGTAATTGTGTAAAATATGGACAAACAATAAAAACGCTTTTAGACTATTTATTTTGTAAATTATTCAGATTTTCGTACTGTGAAAAAAGAAAGAAATTGTTCCGATAAATAATAAATGTTGCTCATTGATTATTTTTTCCTACTTTGCATTAATTTTTAATAAATGCTCTAAATATTATTTATTGATAATCTATTAAGATGTTCATATCCGTTGCTTTGAGATAGTTATAATCTATAAAATATTTCCATGTATATTTTTTGTTTTTTTGCAAGAAATTTTAATATAAAGCATGTATGATTAAAAAATATGAGTTATAAATTATGTGTATATACATTGTAAGTATAAGATATTTATAAATGCTTTATTTAGATAAATTTTTTTAACCATAGGATGTTATAATTTCCATAGATTGCATGGATTTTATTTTTGTATGTAGTATTTTTCTGATCTGTCATCTTGTGAAGTACTAAAAAAATGTTACCTGATTATTTGTTCTGAAGAAATAAATTTCCTTGCAAATAATCAAGGAAATAATAATAAATTTTTTATTAAAAAAATTGTAAAGAAATATCAAAAGTATTTTTTTTAATCAAACTAATTATTAATTCTTTAGAAAAAAAATTTTACTGATTTTTTAATTTATGAAAACATTCTGTTAGCTTTATTAAATTTGAAATGATTATAACTAATAAGTTTAAATTTTCTTGGATCTTAAATAATTCAACTATTTTAATTACATATCTGAACTTGATGGAAATATATACTGTTTCTTTATAAAATGCTTTTAATTTTAATTAATTTTTATAATTTTATTAACATTTTTTTTTATTGAAATACAAAAAGGTTGATTTCAAACATGCTCAAAGGTTAATTTCAAACTTACAATTTTAAACTCATTTGCAGCTTGTTGTTTTTATAAAAAATTTAGTTTAATTATTCAGGCAATAATTCTTAATTTTATTTAATTTATTTTATAAAGATTTAACAACGTAATTTAAGTTTGCAATTCTAATCTTTTCTTATTCTCAGCTTTTTAAAAATATAAATGCATTAATATTTTTTTATGAATATTCCTTTTCTATTGTGGTATTAAGATTTAAAAAAAAAAAAAAAAGACAATGAAGTGTGTGATTATTTTGCATTTGATACATTTTACTTAACAAAAACTTGGCTTAAATTTATTGAAAAACATTACACATATTTTAATAGTGTTATTTCTTTTAATGTTCTATCTTACTTTCTGCTATTTACCCTGATTTATAAATTTTGAACCAGATTTTTTAAAAAAACAGTAATGCGAGTTTTAAATAGTTTTCTAAAACATGTTTTAACTTTTGTAGATAAATAATTTGTTGTAATACCTTATTAGGTTTAATTTGAGTAATGTATTTATTAGTGAGTTATGTTTTTATAACTTGCACATATATGTGTGCGTTTTCTTTGAATATTAGATGTTTGGTCAATATCGGGAAGACCTAGGGGAGTATGCTAGATTGGAAGCATCTAGGCTTAAGAGCTTAGAAAAATTCAGAAAAAAAGAAGAGAAAAGGCGGCAGAAAGAACTTAAGCCTTACAAAAATGCCATTCATAGAAAACTAGTTGGTAAGATAATTTCAATTTTCTCTTATACACTATTTTTTTTTCTTCCAACTTTCTCATTTCCCATATGCTAAGCTTATGAACAGCATTTATTTAAAAAATAAAATTACTATTAAGATATTGAAAAGCATAACTGACTAATCTGTATCTTTGATGCTATGTATATATATATTATTAGAAGATTTTGTGAATATGAAACTAGAAGAGGTAACTTTGGCTGCATCCATACTTTTAGATTCTTTTGATTTTTTTCTCTTTGTTTTCTGTAGAAACAATGATAATAATATAAAGTTCAGGCTACACATTTTATTTTAAACCCTTCACATTAATAATCACTGTGTATAATTTTTACTTCAGGATTATATAACATTATGGTTAAGATGCTTTTTTCAAAAATAAAACATTTTGAATATTTAAGGAATCATATTTTTAAAGTTGTTAATTCTAATAATAAATTTTTTAAAGTGACTGCTATAACTTATAATTAATGTGAATTTAAAGTCTCCTTTTAGAAAAAAAATTCTTATTTATATTCTTGTTTTATTCAATAATTTTTTATTTGGTCAAATGCTCACAAATGAATGCTTATAAAACACTTAAAAGATTTGATGATATTAATTATATAATACTGTGTTATTTTTTATTTGTATAAAGATATCAAAATTGTAAAAGATTTGCTTCTTTGTTTAAACATTGTTTAATCGTGCTGCAGGTGAGGATTTTACTTTCAAATAAAAATCTGTTTTTAAAAATTTGAGTAACTTTTTATCTTTGTTATTTTATTTTTACAAGTAATTTCATTATTTAAATTATTATTTCCTCAACCCTATTTCTGATTTATTTATCAATTTTTTACAGGCTTGTGGCAAAATACTTTTGCACGTTTAGGGGAGGACTGGTTTTTCCTTGCTTTTCTAGGAGTAATCTCTTCTCTTTTGAGCTTTTCAATGGATTATGCTATATCTATGTGTCAAAAATGTGAGTTGATTTTCTCTCCACTTAGAAAAAAATTATCTGAATTTTTCTCCTTCTCTTGTTTATCTTATAAAATTAAAAACTGAAGAGGTTACAAATTGTTAATCTGATTATTATGCATAAACAAATATTTGTTTTATTCATAATATATTTTCAAAAATAATTTACAAAAAAAAATCATTATTTATGTTTGAAGATTAAGTGTTATAGAACTTATTACATTTTACAATTTTATGCTCTTAGCTTTTTATTATTATTATTTAAAAGCTTTATTTATGTAGTGCTTTTATTTTCCTGGTATCCGATATTTTCATTTAAAAAGTATTAATTTTCCTTTTAAATTGTACATTTTCAAGTGCATATCAAATTTGTTTTAATTCATTATTTGCTTGCAACTCTTGCAAACTCTTACAGCTCGTATCTGGTTGTATAGAGATTTGACTGCTCACCCATTTCTACAGTATCTTGCTTGGGTTGCCCTACCTATGTGTCTCATTCTTTTCTCTGCAGGATTTGTTCATGTCACAGCTCCTCAAGCTATAGGTCTGAATATTTACATTTCCTCATGTAATCTAATGATTTTTCACATAATTTATCTTTTCTCGGAGTGTTGTTACAGATTTTTTTTTAATAATGACTATCTGTTGTATAACACTTCAAAATCCGACACACATTTTTCTTTTTTTGTATCAAATAGTTGTATGTGTTAAAATATAAGGAAGCTTGTATAAATAGCAGATTCTTTCATGCATTCATATCTTTTTAAAATGTTTTTTTAAAAATTGAATTGTTTTTTGATGCAAAAATAAAATACTAACAATTTAGAAAATTCTTGTACCTAATTGATTATGATTTTGATGCAGATTAATTGACTATGGGAATTTAACTGCTTTAACCTGTAATTCTTCAGACATATTTGTAATGCTATTAATCCAACTTTATATTCAATTTATTTATTTCCAACTTATCCATTCTTTAAAACAGAAAACTTCAGAATCAAATAAACTCACTTGTATCAATTTTTTTAGAACAGCACACTTGTATTTGCTTCTGATAATAATATAATTACAAAAGGTATAAAATTCACTAAAATGTATGTTTTCATTTTTGATGTTTATTTGTAATTTATGTTCTGAAGGAATAACAAGAAAAACTACTCTTTTTCATACTTTATTTCATTTAAACCTGAGCTCTTTGCATTTAGTTTTACCTTTTTACTTAAAAAAAGTATTAGAATTTATGTAATTTTTTTTCACTATATGAAAAAAATAATCTTTTGTTTCATATCGATGGTATTTATGAAAAAGATATCTCTTTCAGGTTCTGGTATTCCTGAAATGAAAACAATTTTGAGAGGTGTTGTTTTAAAGGAATATTTATCACTACGTACACTCATTTCAAAAGTCATTGGATTAACATGCACATTAGGTAGTGGAATGCCCCTTGGTAAAGAGGTAAATTTATTAACTTATAAGTAGTTACATTAAAGTTGAAATGTTTCTATTAATGCTTTGTGTCTATATATCAATAAACATTCATAATTTTTTATTCTTCATTTATTAAATAGCTGAGCAAATAGCAGTCTAATGTTCAATAAGACCTATATAGTTAGTCGTATGTAGTTATTTAAATCATTGGTGTGTTAATAATTAATGCATCTTGTTAAAACACTTCCAATTGAAGAAGCTTATCTTCATATCTCAGTAATTCCAAATGAAATTATGTTATTTTACTATCATAACTATACTATTTATTAACATAATATGCAACTGTGTTTGGATTTTTCATGAAAATCCTAATGCTGAATTTTCAATTTGACTAATTATTTGAAAAAAAAAATACAAATAGAAATCTGAATGTTATTCTATTATTACCTTTACTTGAATAAAAAAGATTTTAAAATGTCTGCTTACTTTTTTTATTATTAGCCATTGTAGTTTTTATATTCAATGCAGATTTCCAATCAATTCAAGTAAAATTACTTCAAATTTTTCTTATTTTCTAAAAAATTCATTACACTGCTAGAGCAAGTTGTTTGAAATTTATTGCTTTTGTGAATTTCAGATTCCTTTCCCATTTTCATTTGAATAATTTTGTGTTACTCAAAAGTTAAGAATAAATATATTAATTTCAAAGTATTTATTTAGAAAATTTTAATGAAATCTTTTAAGATATTTTTCATACAAAACTTGGATAACCTTAAAAGGAGTTTGTCTTATTTGTTCACCTTATCCCATTAAGTATCACAGTCATACATTAAGTTTATGGAATCATAATTAATTATTGTTTATAACGCTTAGAGTTTTCATAACAAATATTTTCATTTTTTTTCTTCTGCTTTCTACTATTTTTCACCTTTTCAGATACATATGAACTGTAGATTTCAAAATTTTAGAGTTAAGTAATAGCACAGAAGAAAACATGTAGCTTTTTTTAAAATTTATTTTGCCATTAAGTATACAAAATAAAGCTGCTTTTATAGTAAATTCTATAAAGGGGGGAAAAAACTGATGAAGACACCATTTTGAAAGAAGAAACTATTCTCATAAATATTCTGAAGAATATGTTTAATGAAATGTTTGTATTGAGTTTTCCTGCATATTTTATTGGTGTTAAGAAAAATATTTGAAAATTATAGTGATTCTATCTAAACTCATTCATTGTCTAAAAATTGAAGAAGGCTGATTAGCAATAATTTTTTTTTCCCTTTGAATTCTGCCAATGTTTGCCTAATTGGCATAATTAAGAATATCATATTTATCTGTTATTTAACTTTTTAATAATATTTAGAATTTTTGTAGGGTCCTTTTGTCCATATCTCTAGTATCTTGGCCACTATCCTCAGTAAACTTGTTACATCTTTTAAAGGAATACATGAGGTGAGATTCTTCTAATGTATAAAAGTAACATTCTTAATATTATTTTAAAACCCATTCACTTGAATACAACAGCATATACTAATTTTTCTTCCAGGCATATTTTTAGCTATTTTTATCCTGAAGCTCTGTTTCGTTTCTTAGAATGAATCCAGAGCCAATGAGATGTTGGCAGCTGCCTGTGCTGTAGGTGTTGCCTGCAGTTTTGCTGCTCCCATTGGAGGTAAAATTATTTTTCTCCCTTATATATATATTTATATATATATAACTTAATAATTAAACTGATTTTGAATCAATTCTAATTCACATGTAACATTTTTTTATATAAATATTTCGGAAAATATTGCTATTTTAGAATAAATGAGTATACAATTACATCATTTTCATGAAATGTTGTATGGAATGTAAATATATTTCTTTTAAACATTTATTATCTTTATTATGTATTCTTATGTATTATGTATCTTTATTATTCTATTAGCGCTAAGATGTTGTAAATTTCCAGTTTTTGATAATATGAATGTTGTCATTAGCAGTGAACGTATTGTGATAATCATGGAGGGCATATACAATTTGTTCATAGGCAAGAATATGTTTTCATCTGTTTGCTTTGATCTCAATAGCCTTTCCAACAAATTCATTTTTAAAGCATAAATATAGTTCTCAAAATGTAATATTTAAAGATGAAGTTTTGGTTTACACTTCTATTATTTATAATTAGAAATAAATTTGGTTTGTTCTTATTTAAGTTTCTGACTTGTGAAAATTTCTTGATTCTAAGATGAATTTGATATAAATATGTTCTAACTCAATATTTGTTTTAAAATCATTCTCATTACCTTAGGTGTCCTCTTCAGTATTGAAGTAACATCAGTGTATTTTGCTGTACGGAATTATTGGAGAGGATTTTTTGCTGCTTGCTGTGGAGCAATGGTCTGGCGATTACTTGGTGTTTGGTTTAAGAATGAGGGTAAATATCATTTTATTCTGTGCTCATTATTAATAAAAACTTTTGTATTAATATATATTACAACAAATCTTTCTGTCTCTTTAGAAACACTCACAGCAATATTTAGAACAAATTTCCACATAGACTTTCCATTCGATCCTCAAGAGCTTATTGTATTTGCTGGAATTGGGTAAGATGCAAATCTATTTCATGTTTGTGAATTAGAAGATTTTTTCTGATTTTATTGGTGTAGAGATTTTGTTTAGAATATTCTTAATTGTAACCAAATTTTGGGAATTTAAAATTTATTAACATTTCTTTCATATCTTACATTTATTATTGTTATATTCCATAGAGCAGTTTGTGGATTAGGTGGTGCATTTTTTGTATGGTTTCATCGGCAAATTGTGCATTTTAATCGAAAACACAAAAGGATGAATGCTTTTCTTCAGCAGAAGTAAGCATTTGTGTAAATTTCTGTCATACTATCTTTCATTTCAATATAAATCTCGACATATATTATGTATTTTAATGCCTTATATTCCTAAATCATATAAATTAATGCTATATATTTCTTTTCAAAGTAATTTATTTATTTGAATTTCTGTAATACTTTAAAAAATTATTTAGGATTTTTTATGCACTTCCCAGTTATTGCAGATTTTAGTACATATTCTATAATGTATAATCATTCAGAAGAAGTGATTTCATTTTCAATTAACTAAATTTTATATTAATACATACTTTCTGAAAATGGCTTTAAACTCATAAGAGCAATTAATAAATATTGTGTCAAACAAAAATTTTAACTACAGTTCATTAGCTATTTATCATAATGAAAAATAAACTTTTTTTTTGTAGTCGTTTCATATATCCTGCTGTGATTACCTTGATCATTTCTACTGTGACTTTTCCTTTGGGCCTAGGGCAGTTTATGGCTGCTGAGGTAAAATATTGAAAAATGGTTTTTGTACATATCAAAATGTTATAGGAAAATGTAAAGAGCATATTGTAATTTCTTAATCTTTGAGAAAATTAATGTCTCCTAAAGGAAGCATTTTGGCTTATTTTATCATAAATAACAAATTTCATATATTATTTCATAATGTTTTAAAATCTAGAAATATTTCATCTTTGAAAACTGTTGTTTACTGTTTTACTTAAATAAAACCAAGACTGATAGAATTATATGTGGGGGGGGGGAAACCTGTAACTTTTTTATTTTAAAAATATAATTTCTTACTAAATAAAATTTTAATATGCGATGTATTTGAATAATAATTTAAATACTACTTATGCATTTACTATTACTCTTAAAATGTTCTGGATATCTATGCTTTTATACCACTTAATCTTACTGCTTTATTAAAAGGTGTGTTTTTTTGTGTAATATCCACTTGATTTGCAATTAATCTTATTTTCCCTATTGATCTTTCCACCCATGCAGTTGCACTTCCCCCCCCATGTTTTATTATCTTAAATTTAAAATCTGTCCCTTTGGGGAAAAAAAAGAAATTAAAAAATTATAATGTTACATATTGTATGGATATATTTTTTAAATTTAACCAGATTTCTAATCAGCAATGCTAAATTATGGCGTGTATCCTTAAACCTTATATAATTTTTGTAATATATTGAAGACATTTCTTAAAAATCAATTGTTAACAAGAGTTCCAACATGAAACGCTTTTTAAGAAATTTCTGTATTCAGTGCATAAACCCAAAATATATAATTTTTGTCCAATGAACAGAAGTTAATATTTGTTTAAATACTTGTTTTTTTAAAAAAAGATTTTTAACTGATAATACTGAGAGACCTTTGCAGCTCGAACTATCAATTGGAAAGCCACCAAATTTTCTACAAGGACTATTAACAACATGGAAAAAATGAATCTGCAAAAGGAAAAAAAAAGTTCCAAAAGTTGCTGATTGGGGAAAATGTGGTACATTACATTTTAAGACAGCTAAAATTTTACAGAAAACATGTGGGAAAATTGCAAAATGCAAAGTTCTGATTACATAGAGGGTGGTTATAAGTAATTGGATTAAAAGAAATGCTAAGGGAATGAATGGATAATTATGTTGCTTTTTTTGAAAGCACAAGAGATATTTATTTCACATGGAAGAGTCTTAAGATTAATTTAATTTCAAAACATTCTCTTATTTTCTTTGCAAATATGTGAAATATTTTATGATATTCAATGCAGAATACTGTCAAAACAGGAAGAAATAAAACATTTATCAGAAATTTTATTAAAAGTATAGAGGATAAAATATCAATTAAAAATATTTTAATGTTTGTGAATTTATATGAAGGTATTTGCTTATTTTTCTAGTTGACAACTCATGAATCTATGAATGAATTGTTCAGCAATGTCACCTGGTCAAATCATCATTTAGAGGTGGATGAAGCCATAATTGTCAGTCACTGGACTACAGATTACACAAACATTTTTGTAAATTTAGTTGTTTTCATTATAATCACAGTAAGTTTCTATAATCCTTTTGCTTCTAAATAGCTAAATTTATTGAAAAAATAACTCATAATGTTATTATAATTAGTATGTGTATTTATATAATGTAAATAGGTTTGTTCAATTATTCAGTATGAAATTTGATTAGTGTATAAGAAATGTGGAATATAAAAAAAAGAATGTGTTTTGTTTAATAATATTCTATATCAAGCTGTTAATGTGCCTTTTTAACTATGTGATTAAATATGTCAGTGGTTAAAATGCAACTTGAAAGCTAATTAAAGTTTTCTGTTATTTATTGCATCTCCTTTTCCAGTTATAAGGATTTAATAGGTAATAATTTTATTTATTTAAAAATTATAGCAAAATTAGTTATATTGTTTATTTTATATATATTTTACACTTTGTTTTAATCCTTATTATATATTCATCTTCCTTTCTTCTTTTTTTTTAAGTTTTTTACTACCACTTTAGCTGCTACATTGCCTGTACCATCTGGTCTCTTCATACCTGTTTTCAAAATGGGTAAGCATACCTTTTTTAACTTTCTAATGATTTCATTTCCTATTTTAAAAAAAGCCACATTGAATTTATATTTTGCAATACAGAAATGTAATTGACTAATGTATAATATTTATCTTTTATGAAAACCTTCCCTATTTATTATTACATTTTTAAAATTTTTTAATAAAAATTATTTGGAATGTCTTTGTCCTTTTTAGGAGCTGCATTTGGAAGACTTGTTGGTGAATGTATGGCATCTTGGTTTCCAGAAGGAATTACCTTAGGTAGCAGTGTTAATAAAATCATTCCCGGTGGCTATGCTGTTGTTGGTGAGTTAAGTTATATATATAAATTTTCTACCAAGTATCAATGATCCAACCTTTTCCATTAAACTAAAGTTTCTCTTACTGTGAGCCAAAATTATCCTAATATTTTTATCATTCTATTAGAGAGAGAAAACTTTTTTTTTCACATTATCTACATATATTTTTTTCCATTGATTTAAAAACCTTTTTTTTTTTTTTTATCTTGAGAATTGCAAGCAATTGTATTTAAAAAGTGTGATTTCATTTTAGTTGAATTCAACTACAGTTACCTCAAATTCAGTTAAATTTGTGAAATTCAAAACATTTAAGGAGATAATAAGTTTGTGGGAAAATCTTTATTAAAGTTATTGGAGTTAATTAAGTTTTTCAGTACTATTCAATGAGTATAGTTTTTCAGTACTATACATGTTGTAAAGAAGTTTCTATAAATAATATTGTTAAGACATAAAATTGTAAGGAAATTTTGTGTAAAATGTTTTGTTTTAGATAGTTGAAACAATAGGATTCTGTAAAAAGTGTTCAAATCATAAAATTTGTATGAAACAAAGAGATATGTTAAAAATAGAAAGCAAAGATTACAATATTGAAATAAAATAAAGAAAAAAAAAAGAAAAGAAAATGCATTGCAGATGAACTAAATTATTTGAAATTTTAGAAAAATCAACAAGGATGGGAACTTCATGCCAGAGTCTAGAACCAGTAGGTAATTTAATGCATAACTAGATTTGATTATAAAGTTTATAGTTGAAATAGTTAAGATGAAAATTTTAAAAAATCTTGCAGAGGGTTGTTCAAATCAATTTCAGTCATATGTTGTTTCCTAGGTTCTTATTTTCTTTCTGCTTTTCTTTTCTTTTATGCTCATTACAAATATAAATTTTCTCTTTAATTATTTTAGGTGCAGCTGCTCTCTCAGGAAGTGTTACTCATACTATTTCTACATCTGTAATTGTGTTTGAGCTGACAGGACAGATGTCCCACATACTTCCAGTTATTGTATGTAGAGTAGATTTTCTTTATCATTTAAATGTCATTTTTGTGAATTTTTTTTGCATAAATCTGTAGAGTGTAATTGCATGACGAATATATGTAATTTATGTATTTTTAAAAGTACCTATAGAACATTTCATTAATAGAATTACTTTATAATCTTTGTGTATTTTTCTGTTCAATGCACAATTATTTTTAGCATGAAATTATTTTTCAGTTTTTTTTTAATAATTTCTTTCTGCATTATTTTTTTCAGGCTATTGTTATAATATGAATTGTACAAGCAAAGAATTTTGAAGAATAATAAATTTGCAACAAATTTTACTTTATAAACTTTTTTTTTCAGTTAGCTGTGCTAATAGCAAATGGAATATCTCAAGCTCTTCAACCATCTATCTATGACAGCATTATTCAGATTAAAAAGTTACCTTATTTACCTCCAATTGTATCTACATCTTCTGAGTAAGTGTATATATGTATTTCTTGTTTCTTAAAGTATTCTATTTCTATTGACATAGTTAAAAATAAAAATAGTTAATATGCATATTAAAGATATCTTTTTTTTGTAACTGTAAATTCTGTAAATGCTTTATTTTTGAAAACTTTATAGATTGTCATTTGCCATTTTATTATTTTTTAGTAATTTTTTTCTTCGAGAACAAATAACTCATAAAACATTAATATGAGTATTTAATATAATTTTTTAACTTCAATGGCTTTCTTTTGTTTATTTTCAGTAATTATTATATTATGCTAATAAACTTATCCGTTTTATATAATTTTCTGTTATATCAATTAAAAGAGGAAAAAAAAATGTAGCTCAAATAACATGAATGTGTGAATTTTCCATATTTGGGTCTGGGCTTTATTTTTTCCTGTGAGAACATGATGTTTGGGTTGAGGTTTTTGAAGCCTCAAAATGCATGGGCAAGAAAATGCCGACTTTTCACTTTTGAGGCATAAGCTTTTTTTGCTTTTAAAGTTATTAGAAAATAATGCACAAGATTGTTACATTTGCAGATTTATCACCAACTAAAGTTACAATTTGATTTCTAAATTATTCATTCTCTGAATTCTTATAAATTGTGTTAAGTCTTTAATCAGATTAAACCAGTTTGAAATGAACACAAGACTATCAGATTAGACATACATGCATCATTTAGAAACACAATGGGTTTTTTTTCCTACCCAAAATTGGTCAAGCTACAAAACTTTTTACCAACTAAAAAAATTGAAAATGAAAGCAAATAAATTATTATTATATACACACACACACACACATATATATATATATATAGAGAGAGAGAAAGAGTGGGATGGAAATCTCTAGAAGTCCCGTGATTATTTCAAACCAGTTTAATCTGGTAAATGACTTAAACTAATTAAGATAAATAATGGCTTAAAAATAATAATGTTCTTACATGATAACTTAAAATTTCGATCATAGATTTCATTTTTATAATTAGATTTTTTTTATTAATTGAGATAGATGTAATTGCTTAAAAGTTGTATAATTATTTTTTAATGTATTTCAGAGCTCACAATGTTTATGTAGCAGACATTATGGTAAGAGATGTGGTGAGTGTATGGAGAGGATGCACATACAAAGATCTTCGCAGTATTCTAAAGCTAAAGAAACGGCTGCAGTTCTTTCCTCTTGTAGAATCCCTTGGTGAGAGGCTTTTGATAATGTTTATTTTAATAAGGCTCTGTGATAAAACAATTTCTAACTGATTTTAAACTATTGAAATTGCTTTTTGCACATTAAAAAATAATAAACTTCTATTATCATACTATGATTCTCATCAAAATAAGAAATACAAACGGTTCTTTCATAGAAATACATCTTCATATATTTATTTAAAATACTTTTTAAGATCATGAATTTGACTCCTTATTTTTAGAGTTAAAATATATTTCATGGTATAGGATAAGAATAACTTCATATGAATTCTTAAAAAAAAAAAAAAATCAGATTTTTCTCTTTTAAAGATATTTTCCATCTGTGGTAATTAAATAATTCTACTAACCATTTTTTAACACGTCAGTAGAATAATTTGAAGAAAATATTAATAAGATGAAGAAAGAAGTGACTTAAATGAAAATTATGAAATGACCTCACTAATATACACTGAAGGGACAAAAGTCATGGGATGACTGTTAATATCGTGTCGGTCCTCCTTTTGCCCGGCGAAGTGCAACAACTCGACGTGTCATGGAGTCCACAAGTCGTTGGAAGTCCTCTGCAGGAATATTGAGCCATGCTGTCGGTATAGAGTCCATAATTGTGAAAGTGTGGATGGTGCAGGAGTTTGGGCACGAACGGACCTTTCGATGATGTCCCATAAATGCTCGATGGGATTCATATTGGGTGATCTAGGTGGCCAGATCATGCGCTGAAATTGTCCGGAATGTTCTTCAAACCAATCGCGAACAGTTCTGGCCCGGTGACATGGCGCATTGTCATCCATAAAAATCCCATCGTTGTGTGGGTACGTGAAGTCCATGAATGGCTGCAAGTGATCTGCAAGCAGCTGAGCATAACCATTTCCAGTCAATGATCGGTTCAGTTGCACCAGAGAACCGAGTCCATGCCATGTAAAAACAGCCCACACCATTATGCAGCCACCACCAGCTTGAACAGTGCCTTGCTGACAGTTTGGGTCCATGGCTTCGTGGGGTCTGCGCAACACTCGAACTCTACCATTAGCTTGTAACAATTGAAATCGTGACTCATCTGACCACGCCACAGTTTTCCACTGGTCTAGGGACCAGTCGATATGCTCACGAGCCCAGGAGAGTCGCTGCAGGCGATGTCGTTCTGTCAGCAAAGACATTCTTGTCGGTCTTCTGCTGCCATAGCCCAAGGAAGACAAATTTCGCCGCACAATCCTACCGGACACGTCCCTAGTACGTCCCACATTAATTCCTGCAGTTATTTGATGAAGTGTTGAATGTCTATTAACATTGATCATTCTACACAGGCATCGGCTGTCTCAGTCGTTAAGTGCAGGTGGTCGCCCACTGCGCTGTCCATGATGGGATGTGATGCCTGAAATTTCATACTCTCGGCACACTCTTGACACTGTGGATCTCGGAATGTTGAATTCACTAACAATATCTGCAATGGAATGACCCATGCATCTAGCTCCAACTAACATTCCACGTTCAAAATCTGTTAATTCTCGTCATGCCGCCATAAATCACGAAAAACCTGTTCACATGAATAACTTGTACACAAATGAAAGCTCTGGAAAACAAACTGCGCATTTATACTTTTTTGCTGCGATACTACTGCCATCTGTATATTTGCATATTGCTATCCCATGACTTTTGTCTCTTCAGTGTATAATCTTTTCTTTTTCTCGTTTTGGCGAGGTGGGAAGAGTTATTTCTTTTTAAAATATTATGAAACAGGGAATCAAATAATTTTAAATTAAAGTTTTGATAAATATTTACAATAAGCTTGTATTTATAAGTGATGATCCAAATGCTTTATTTACCTTAAATATTTACTAATTAAAAAGAGTGTCATATATTTCTCTTCACATTCCTTTTTATTTCTTTTTAATATTGTTTTGTGACAATTTTAATAATTTTATTTTTCTTTCTAACTGCTACTACTACTTATTCTTTTTAGAATCAATGATTCTACTAGGATCAATCCAAAGAATTGAGCTGCTTCGCCTGTTGGAATTGCAGCTAGGTCGTGAGAGGAGACTTCAAGAAGCTGCAAAACGTGCACAACTGACAGAATCTCCCAAAACTCCTCGGGCAGAAAAAAAGCCCTCTCGTTTTGAAGTGGTGCCTGTTGTCAGCAGCACAAGAGTAATAAGCTCTTTGTTTTAAATTATCTAGATATTTTGTGTTTGAATTATTTTAATGAATAATACAGAAAAAAGATTATGTTATATTTAACATATAATATGTTATTATATTGCTGATTAATAAGAAAAGATGTAAAATCTGAAACCTTATTTATAAAATAAAATTTTGGACAATATATCATGGTAAATACAAAAGATGGGGAATGCTCAATAAAATATTTTTATATATATTTAATTTAATTAACTATTTTAACTAGCTAATTAATTAACTACATTTTAGTTTTTCTTTTTAAGTCCATATTTTAATCTTCTATGTATTTCACAATTTCTATTTATGGCAAATTATTGTTTTAATTTTTATAAGGCTACTCCTATCTAACCATCTTTTATGCATAGATTAAACTTCACTTTACAATATTTTTGGCTGGATACCTAATTCTGATTTAATTTTAGATAATATATAACTTGTTTAGCAAATGTTTTACAAATAAATTTAAAAACATTTTCTGTGATTTCATATAATTAGAAATTTGCATTTTAAAAACATTGTTGTGTGTTAGCTTTCTTTCTTCATTAAATAAATAAAAAAATGTGAATTATCATTCATGTTTTATTAATGAAATATAATTCCTTTTTAATGACAATTTGTGAAACTAAAAGTAATTTTTAACCATTCAGACTTTTGCTCATTATCAGTATTTTATTAATTTTTTTCAATTTTGCTGATGAATTAGAATTCATTGCTTTTGTAATCCTTTTCTATTTTCAATGTAGTTATTTTAAAATCATTTCTTTAAAATCCATTCTTATTTAAGCTGTAAATTGAATGTCATTCCTAAACTGTCAATTATTTGAATATATGTCTAATTATTCTGACAATATATATCTTATTGCCTTTAGTTGTGTGTATCATAAAATTTAAACATATCAAAATTAAAATGGAATTCTCATGTAAATTGATTTTTCATTCTTTTTTCTTTATAGAATTAAAGATATATTTGTTGACCCTTAAAAATATTTTAAATCTTGACTTTCCAGTAACCTCTAAAAATACAACGTATCATGATACATTAAATGAAATATGTTTAGAATTAGATATTCTAATTTTAATCTGTTGCTGATAAATGGTATGAAAATAGATAATAAATATTCTTAACATATAATTAGGATGGAAGAGTTTTGAGTATTTTGTTGGCCCTTTTTTTTTTTTAGTGTTCTATTCAAGTTCTTTTTTTCTTTATCTTCTATATGTTTCATTACTATTAGTCTATTATTATATTTTTTTTAATGAATTTAAGCACATAATTTAGAGAACTCAAAATAATTTTAAAATTATTTATTATTAGTTAGAAACTCAAATAACTATTTTGATCTGTTATTTGGAAGAAAATCTTTCTAAATGCTTTATCTTAATAAAATAGGTGTAAAATCATTAATTTATCTATCTGCTGATGATACTATAGAGAGCTAATTAAAAATATAAATAATAACTTTTTAATGCAACCAAGAGAGTTTGATAAGATTTGTGTAGATAATTGATTAAGAAATATGAACACATATTGCATAAGAAATCATAATCAGACATGGAGTTTAAAGTAAGCAACTTACATACTAGCATTATTATTCAACAGAATATAAAATCATCACATTTGTTTTATTCTAAAATTAAGATCTTTATTTTTATGTATAGTCAAATTTAATTGAAAATATATTTACTTTGTTAAAAATATTAGATTTAACTAAATTACATACTACAAATAATTAATTTTTTTAATGTATAATAGAACAAAAAAATTATAATTTATGTGTTGTAGTAAATGCTTTGTTTTGTTCAATTATTCTCGATTAATAATTTTTGGAAGCCTTAAAACAAAAATAAAAGTTTATGTAGCAATTTTTAATATTTTTTTTCTTACTGAAATATTTAAAACCTTGTATTTTTACACTGCAACTAAATCTCCATATCTCTGAAGACCTTCCATACTTTTTGTTTCCCTTTTATGGGAATCATCCTGAGCAGCATAATGAATTTGAAGATAAGAGTTTATAATATGTTGGCTTTGATTGTAAGATATAAAATATCAGTTATGAGATTTATAATTAAAATTTTTCATTGTCTTTACTTTCTTCTCTAATAGTAATTTTTTCCTCCATTTAATGATTAAAACAAAAATTTGCAAAATGCCTGTAAACTATATATATATTCAACCATTTCTTTCTCCTGCCATTGATAATTTTTTTTAAATGGCTGTAAGAATTAAATACTCTTCAAAATTTGTATACAAAGTAGTGATGACAGTTTGTTGATATTTAAGAAACCCTGCATACAACGTGGTGCTTTTTAAAATTTTTTAAAACTTGGTTAAATTGGTTCATATTATGGAATTTCTTAGTTGCTGAGAATGTCATCTATGTATTCTTTTTAGTATGAAGTTTTAACAGTGGATGTAAATAAAGTTTCTATATGAAAATCTTGTTGAAAAATCTACCCGTTTTTTTCTTATTCCTTATTTTAGGCTTTTTATTACTTGTAGGAAAAGGAATATAAAAATAATGTTATGTCTATATATATTATAGAATATTTTGAAGAAAAAATTTTCAATACAAACATTAATTTTGAGGTAATCACAGAAAATCCATATATTAATTTTTAGTTTTAAAATTTTCCATTGAATTTCAAGATTGAAACTGTGCTATTAATTTGTCTTTCATTTTAAGTCAAATATTTAAATCTTTTAATAAGCAATTCAAATTTTGAATCCCTTTCTTAAAAAAAAAGTTCTATTTTAGCATATTATCCAAATCATAAAGTAAACTATATATATATATTAACTATATGGTTGATGTTTTAAGCATATGATAAATATAAATTAATTCTAACTGTGTTTGTTTCTTATTGGAATAAGACTGCAAACTGATTTCATTAAAAAAAACTTGTCCCTTTTTTCCTTAAGTATAATACTACTGCATTGTTATTTCAGAATACTCCACGTCCTGGCCAAGAGTCAATAGGTAATGATGTATAGCATGTATTTTGTATTTTTGAATGTTCATTTGATGGTGTACAAGTGATGTCTAACTTTCATTTTTTATAAAATAATAATATAATAAATGTATTTGGCAAGGAAGGCATTTGAGGAAGAAAATTTGTCATCATTATTGAATTTCAAAGATTATCAGTAATAACAAAATTTTTTATTTCCTTATAATTTTATATTTTATTACTTTTGTAATGTATTTAATTAAATTTAAGGAATATATGCAGCCTTCATATTTCCTTGCATAGAATCATTGAAAGGCATAAAAATGAATATATATTCTTTGTTATTTGCAACTTTATTTGATACAAATGGGTTGTGTAATGGCAAATTATTTTATACTATGAATTTTGGTTTCCATATCAAAATTTGCATACTATTTTTCAGAAGTTGTATGTTATTGGAAAGCAAGGAAATCTATGTTTACCTTGCCTACATCTATGGCATATTTAGAAGAAAAATTTAGTTATGTGAAGTCCTGTATCTTCCTTATTTGCCTTTAGTTGAACCATCAAATGACCATTCATTTGACAACATTTGTTATTGTCATTTCATTATATTTTATCTATTTCAGCCCTCCCCTAAGTGCTCTCCCCCTCCCTCCCCAGCTGCTACCCCCAAGTCTCCCAAAAAGTCATTCCTTCGATACTCTCCTGTTAATTCCCCGTATAATACGATAACTTCCCTCGGTAAGTATGGACATTCTCCCCAATTTTTTGCTACTCAGTAACATTATCGTAGACTAGTATTTCCCAGTCCTTTAGTATTTAGAACTGTCCCATAGTATTCTATAAATAATAATTTATGTGGCTGAAATTATTTCATCTTAAAATATCATATTTCGTGTTGTGACTTTGAATGATAATTGTAAGTTATAGTGTTAATTATGCATCTTTCTTTGTTTTAGTGTTATTTTGCTGCCTTTTTTATATTTCATTCACTGATGCAATTTTTAAAAAAATCATGTATTTGGTATTTAAGATTCAATTCATCAACATATAACGTATTTTCATACATTTTAAAGAAATGTACTACTGTAATATATTTTTCTATATGTCTTCAATTATGTCGAAAATGATTTTTTATTATATATGTCGATATAGTATTCTTAAAAGTTTCATCTTTACTATTATTATTATTATTATTATTTTAATTCAGTGAATAACTTTGGATGGTTCCTCAGTTCTGTTACTGTAAAGAAACTTCACTTTTTTATATAAAGAAACTTAATATTACTACAAAATCACCTGAGCAGTTAGATTCAACTTTAATACTGAAGGACCCGCTCCCTTATTGTATTTTTTTCCATTTTGCTTTATTTTTATATTTCTTAAAAATATTAAGTGGAAAGTATTCTTTTTTTCCATAAACTTTTATTTATGCATCATTAGAAATTTATGATAAAGATGAGTACAAATAATTATAATTAGAATGATCATATTTATGTATTTATCATTAAAAAATGATGGGATTTTTAAAAAAAATTGAATTAATAACAGGATTAATTGCAAGGATTACAATTATTATATATGAAATGCTGAATTTAAAGTTTTTTGTTGCCTTTATATTAATTTCAAAACTTTATTAAAAATTCCTAAATAATGAAAGAGCAATTTCAGTTCACTGATTTTTTTAAATTACAAAATTTTATAGTGATCTAAGATAAATGAGAATAATTGGTATTTCTAAAAAAATATATAAGTGGCATGGAATTTTTTTTTCTTTTTGAAAAAGGCATGAGTTGCTTATTTTTAGGTAAAAGTTACAGTCAGTTATTATATTTTTTCAGGTATGTATATATGACATATTATACTGTTTAAGTAAAAACATTCACATAACGATTTATTCCTATTTACTAATACTTGATAATATTAAAGTAAGTGGGAAATTTGATTTTTTTATCAGTTTAATGAAATCTGCAAAAATATAAGCATTATTAATCAACAATATATAAACATTCAGAGTATCTTCAAATTCTTACCTTTTTATTATGGTTTATTTTCCTTCTATTATGAAGCTGATTTGTAAATTTATTTATTCAGTCACTGTGTGATACTTTTGTGTTTTATCACTATAAGATAGTTGATGAATCAACAGTGTACATTTTAAAGTTTTCTTAGAAGAAGAGATTTTAAATTCGGGCAAACATTATAGTAAATTTATTTGGGGTAAAATTATATTGAAACATATTCAGAAATTCTCAAGAAAACTTATTGATAATCTCATTGCTGTGTTAAGTTTTTTTCTCTCTTATCTCTATGATTAGTGATATGATCAAAAATTTATAAGATGAAATATGTGCTAATAAAATAACATTTGGCTCAGTTCAACGTATTTATATTCTTATTTTTCCATTAAACCTTTTTTTAAAACCCTCTAGAAAAGTAAGATCAAGTTTTAAATATATATAAATCATATAAATTTGATTTCTAAATGTTTTATTTTTTCCTTCAAATATTTTTTTTTTTCATAAATTTTGTGAGGAAAAATATTTTAAGTTATTTTAAAATTGTGAGAATGATAAGGAAAAAATCTTAATTGTTATTTAGTGATTATCCAAAGAATTGCTTATTTTATTGAATGATATGCTCTTATTTTTCTTCTGTATCAATTAATAGATGCTCGTCTGAAACAAGCTTTTGAAAGTGTCTTTAAAAAGCCATTCACTGATCCATTTGAAAAGGTACAATAGTTATTTATATTAAAATATTGTGTGTTCTGGATAATGCAATATGTTTAATATGGTCTGTTAATTGAGTATATGCATGCAACCATAGATTTCATAATGGGAAAGTGAACTTTATTTGAATTTTTTTTTCTTATATAATATTCTGTTTGAATGATTGTTATAGTTTCACCATGGAAAAAAAAGGAGTGGAAAAGGTTTTCTTTTGTATCAGCATGGCATAATTAATACTCATAACAATTAAGTTTCAGAAAACTTTAAAACTTGTAAATATTTTGGATATAATTTCACTTTTTGTTTTGCTAATTTCTGCTATGCAAAATAGTAATTCTTCCTTTAAAACTGTCTAAGTCAACTGAACTTTAATATATATATATATATATATATATATATATATATATATATATAATATAATAATTCCTTTAGACCTTTCCCTGTCATTGTGTTTTGTAATTCATTTGTTATCATTTGCACACAAATTAACTTTTTATTAATATTTTTAATTTATTGTTAGTATCTTTTACTGTGTTGATTTAAATTATTTTAACCTTTTCACTTCTTAGCCAGTCTGCTATACAAATTGTATACTGGCTTACTACTAGTTACAAAATAGATGCCCTTTTCAAATAGCGAGGAAAGAAATAATAATTATAAAAGAATCTGAAAAAAGCAGAGCTCAGTTTGATTGATATAGAAACAAATATTGAATGTTCATAATGTATTACTATTTTAGCCTTTTAACTAGAAAATTTGACTGTTTGTAATTGAATTATATATAATGTGTATTTTTTCTCTTTTCTATGATTTTCAATAACTGAAAGTTAAATTTCATTTAATTACTAATTTTCAAGTAATTCTTGACATGTGATGAAATGGAAACTTTTTCTTTTCTGCTGTATAGTGGTTATGTTATTGATTCATTTGGTGAAAAATTGTCTGTGTGAGAAATGCTGATTACAAACCATCTGAAATCATTTTATGCATATCAAATGGGTTTGATATGTTTTCTTTTTACAAGATACCCTTATTGTACAAGATATTGTATTATATTTCCATTGTGTTTTAATATTCTTATGTCATATAATGTTATGGAGCTATAGTAATGACATGGTAAGGCTTTCTGTGCTTTTTTTTATTGGTTTCATTGCCGAAGAGAAAGAGGAAAGACATTTTTGCAGTTTTGGAACTTCGCTTTTATTCTACCCCAGTCTGCATATTTTAAGTGCAAGCAAGGAGCAACGAGCTATGTCAGTCTACAACACAGCAGTGAAAGAGGAAAAAGAGAAAAGGGACGAAATATTTATCCCCAGTGTTTACATGCTATGAGATTTTAATAGGGATTTCTTTACAGGAGTCAGTTTAATTTTTGGGAATTATAGATATCTTTTAAAAGAATTGGTTTAGATCGTCAGATTTTTAACCCTTTTCTCCTTTAATGGGAACTTGCCAATTTCATCAATTTTTCAGAGCTGTGCAACATTGATTGAATAAAAAAGTTGGAATCTGATCAGGAAATAAGAGAACATGTTAGAAATAAGTTAGTAAAAAAAAAGGTTAAATTAAGATTAAAATAAAAAAATTAAGGAGAATTTAATTTAGCTGCAGAAGAGATAGCTGATATTTACCTTTGGGGTGGAGCACAATATCACTAATTTGGCTTCAAAATAACTCACAATAATTAATTTTATATTTAATTAAAGAAAATCGAGTATTATGTATCTTTTTTTGTTGTTGTTCTGATTGATGCTGATCCTTTTTTTTTTCATTGTTAAAACTTTACATAAGTATTTATAAACAGATTTTCTCAGTTTCTTTTTTTGACCATCAAAAACTTCTCAATATTTGAGTTTATATTTTTATGAGACTCTTCAGATTTAATTTCTCTCGAACCTAATTTGATTTAAAAAAGTCTGGTTATATACCATTCTAGATTGCAGTATATAGATAGAAATGCAGATTTTGCCAGAATAACTTATCATTCTTTGTGAATAAATGCATGTTCTTACTATTTTATATCAAAAGGTATATGAAATTAGTGTTGAAACAAAAAAAAAATGTGAAAGAAAGTTTTTTTAGAAATGAATAATAAATAAAAAATATTTAAAGTTTTCGCCAAAAGTCGATGTTTTGGCCTATTCTCTTGCCTAAAATATTTGTTGAATATGGATTGCAACAGCAAGCAGAAATTCAGATGTATTCCAATGACAAGGAGGAAAATATGCTCCCTCAACAAAAATTCAACAATAGTTCGGATACACACAATTGAAAAGCGGAAAAAATGTAAGAAAGTTGTTTCTTACAGAGGATTCAGAAAATATTTTGTAAATATATATACAAACTTACTATTTTGTGTAAGATATGAAAAAGTATTCTTAGGAAAAATGGACTGCTTAAATGTCAGATTTTCCCATGTATTTAGTTTTTAATTTATTCAGGCTTTAAAAAAACAATGCATTTTATTTTTAAAAAATTAGATCATTTAGTGTATACTTGAATAAACTCTTTTAGTATAACTAAAGAGCTACCATACTACAAGTATTTAATTTTGGTCATCAATAGTTGGTAATATTTTATTGTAGCCTAATGAATTAAATTTTTTTTAAAAAATGTATTTCATTATTAAATAAACATATTTTACAATTATGCAATTTACTTACTTCAATGAATTCCCATAATTTGGTTACAGCAATATAACTCTTTTTAGTGTGTATATTGCACTAGACTGTTGACAGAAAAAAATGTTTTCTTAACTGTTAACTACATACATTTTAGTCAAGCAATTCTCATAGTGAAATGAATAAAATAAATTTATCAGTTTGTTACTGAGGAAGTTAAAATTAGATGTTTAAAATTGTAATTAATTTTAAAACTTGTCTGATGAATTTTGGGAAGAAAAATATTGTCTTATTCATAAATAAATAAAAGCAGCAATTGCTTTAAAAAAGTAGGACTTTTGGTTTTAAATTTGGAACAAAACTATCATTGATTCATTTGAACATGTGATAATTTCAAGGTAAGTTTCTATTCTACACACAGAACAGAAGTCTCAGGATCACCAAGTATGAGGCAGTCGTTTCTTATGCTTGTTCTAAAATTTGTCATTTCTTATGGATTTTTATTCTTTTGAAGAGAGAGTGTCTCTCTGATATCACTAAGCATATCATGCAATTTCTGTAACTGGATTCACCCCATCCGTAGCTGTATTCTCATATCTTTGAATGTATCAGTATTCGAAAAGAAGTACCCATTCATATTTTGGTAATGCTAAGAATTATTTTATGAAACTAATTAGCATTTCATGTTTGAAAATACCAAATATCTCTACATAATTATTTATATTTATTTAGTTTGAAGAAAAGTTATTTTGCATGAGGCCTGTGAAATTTATTTTTGATATTTAGAATTCTTACAACAATTGCTAACGTTTATAGTATGGATCCATTAAGATATAAGTAGTTAATGTTTGTCTGTTCCATATTTTTATTTGTTGTCAAATTATTTGCCAGTAAATTTTTCCCGAGTGAAGCAAGAATATGTGTCTGAAAATGTTTTTCTTTTTTCGCTTTTTATATGTAATTTTGTTATGTTTATTCCAGATAAAAATATATTTTTAGAAAGTGGCTGTTTTGTATTTGTTATCTTGAAACTGTTGATTTTATAACCATTATTCATTTGCATTTTATTTGAATCCCACTGTTAGCCTCTTCTTTTTTAATGCAGGGTATAAATACAACGTTATTTATTTATTATTTTTCAGGTTTTGCTCCCATCTTTGTCACTGACCTCAACATACAGTTTTTCTCAGGTTTTATAATCATCAATATATATCTTATCTACTTCTGCTTCTTATAGCAATCACATTGGTGGGCTTCTGAATTTCGGAGGGAATCTGCAATGCTTTGCACAAAATAATATTTAATGAGTTCTTCCATTTTCAGTGTATTATGCTCTCTTAACATTTCTGGAGTTTCAAAGCGGTTTCTGCACTGTTAACTAACCTTACAATTGAACGGCATGAATTATTTCGGAATTGCTTTAATGAATTTTATAGCTGAAGAAGCTTAGCATGTAGCTCTCTTATATCTGTCCATTTCTTTAAATTTGTGTATATAGATTTAATTTCAGATATTTGACATTTATATTTCTGTTGAACTACGTTTTATTTATTATACTCTTTGAATTTGCTCTCCACATAGAAGAAAAAAGGGATATGTGTATTATTTAAAACTATATCTGAATTTGATTGCATAATTAAAGAAATTACTTTCATATTAATTAAGAATTTTATTAGTTCTTGTTTTCTTAAGATAAGTATCCATAAAACAAATTTATTCTATTGAGAATTTTGTGTCCATATTAATACATTGTGTATTTTCTCCTTTTGTGGAATGCTGTTTTGCAGAAAATTTACTTTTCATTTTCAATCATATGAGGAGGGATATGTTTTTTCTTCATAAAAGGACTTAGGTCTGACATATTTTTGTTGTGTACTTATTTATTGACTTTAACTTTTTGCACATATGTTCGACTGTGTTAATTCTTAGTAAATTTCTTTTTGTGATTTTAGTTTGAGTCCAGTGTTCCTAGCACTCCAGTGACGAAAAGATCACAGCAAGTAAGTAAATAAGTTTAATTTTGCTCATCATATAAATTTAATTTACCACTTTTTAAACTTTACCTCATTTATCACTTTAAAAAAGTAGTAAATAAAATTAAATCGATATAGTTTTTGATATATCATGTTTAATCAAGTTTCTCACTTTTGAATCACACTTGAATCACTTCAAATTAATTCTAAATGGCTACAGAAAAATTAAAGCAAATTTTATTTTACATATTGTAAAGGACCGATAACACAGTATTAACCTTTGTTGTGGGAAATTTTTTTGTTTAACATTAGTTTTGAGGATCTACTGAAATTAGATCGTTTAGTCATCTGGGAATTTTGCTTACAATTTTGTGAATATTGCATTAAAATAAAAAATTTAACCTGTTTCCAGTGAGAATGAGTTCTCATAATTGTTTAGAGGATTCCCTGAAATGGAGAGCCGTTGGCAGACTTGAAGCTGGGCAGTCTCGAGCAGAAGTGGCTCGATGAATACAAGTGGCAACAAAAGTTATATCAAAGTTGTGGAATCAATTCCAAAAAGTGATATGGTAACCAGGAAGGTCGTCACTGAGCAACGACGCTTGCACAGGATCGCTATTTGGGATTAAGCGCACAATGGCATCGTCTGACAATGCCTTCTCAACTTTCTCGTGACATTGTTGCTGCATCTGGAATAAGAATTTCTAGACAGTATACTGTTGTCTAGCAGAGAGTTCCTTTTATGCCTGGCTACTAGTTGAGTGCGTCCCTTTGACTGCATCTAACAAAAAAGCCTGGTTGTTGTGGTGCCGAACCCATCAGTCTTGGGCACAGCGAGAATGGGGGTATGTTCTTTTCAATAATGAGTCGAGATTTCCAAACAGAGTGATACTCATTGAATCTTCATCTGGAGAGAGTGAGGAGCTCATTTTCATCCCACCTACAGGAAAGAAATTGACAGGCTGAGGTATTATAATGTTGGGGAATCGTCTTCTATGTGGGTACTGTCAATGCACATCGCCTTAGAGATGAAGTCCTTGAAGCCTATGTAAGGTTTGTTCCAAGATGCTTTTAGCACAGACTTCATATTTATGGACAATAACACGCATCCACCTAGAGCTTAGATCGCTGATGATTTTCTGAAAGTGGATATTCACCATATGGACTGGCACTCGAGGTCCCGGTTATAAATCCTATTGAACATGTTGGGGTGGTCTCAGAAGAGCCATTGCACAGTGTAGACCCCCTCCTAATATCATCTAAGAATTAAAAGACACACCTTTGAAAGAATAGATTATATATATATATATATAATATTGCTTGGGTTATTTTGTTGATATAAAACTTTTATATTAAATATATGACTTGATTGCAATTCCATTTTTCTTTATATGATTAACTGTGTGTATTTTATGATGGAAATTATATGGAATGAGTGTTTTTTCAATTCGGTCAAATTCTAATCGTTTCTAATTAATTAATTTTTATCTTAATTTATTATTGTTATTCAACTTTGCTGAATATATCTTATGATAGAGTATAATATTTATTTATACTGCTGCTGTAAAAAAAGACTAGATTGGTTAACTATGCACATAAAGTAATAAAATTAATTGCTGAATAAGACTGCTGCGGTGAGGAGTCCTGCTGTCAAGATTTTATTTTGGTATATCTCCAGGAATGTGAGTGCCAAGCAAATATAATACTTAACTGCATTAGATTTCAAATGAAATAAAACTTAGTAAAGTCATTAGAATGATTGAATCTAGAAAACTCTGTTTCCATAAAGTTTTTAATTTGTAGTTTCTAACCATAAATAGTGTATTATACACTTTTGTGTGTATGCATGACTTCTTTTAAAAATAAGGTCTGTGAGCTGAGTTATTAATAATATATTCTATGAACATGATCTTTCATATAAAATAAAATTTGTTATAAATAGAACAGTGTTTTAGGCTTGGGATGTGTTTTCTGACTTTTCTATTTTTAAATATTTGGATAGACTATTCCCTTCCACATATGAGACATAATTCTGAATATCCAATGCTATGCAGTTTTATGTGACTGCATAAATATATACTTTGTTACTCAGATTTTAAGTGTTATAGGGAAAGCAATATATATTTATATATCTCTAACAAGAAATGAATAATTGTTGCGCATTCAATAAATCTAATTTTTTTTTAATTATATTTTTCAGCCCAGAATTTTAGTTGACATGTCACCAGAAGAAGTAAGTATTATTTTCCTTTTTTCAGTTTGAAATTTTAGATTTTATAACTTTTATTTATTGACTTTTTGTCTTTTTAGCTTTTAGCCTGGGAAGAAGATCAGCTAAATGCAGTGGTTGATTTTAGCAAATGTCATGTAGATCCTGCCCCATTTCAATTGGTTGAAAGGACCACTCTCATTAAAGTGAGTCTCTTTTTAAAAATATTGCATTGCATTTTATAAATATTTAATACTGTACTGCATTTTTTTTTTTCAGTTTCTTTGTTACATTATCTCATTAAACATAGAATATTTGGTATTTTGAAAATATGCTTTACCACAGCAAAAAAAATCTTTTGTGGTTTGTTTTAAAAAAAGAGAGTTATCTTTGAAAAAAAGATGTTTTTTGAATTGTTGATATAAAAATTCTTATTCTTATTTTCTAATTCTCTTCTTTTTCTTATTTTCCAACTCTTTCTAATTCTCTTTTATTTTTTCTTTAATATTTCTGTGTTACTATGATAAATTAAAATATATTCCATGATTTCATACAATAAAATTTAAAATATGTTCCTAATTTCTAAACACTTAACCTATTTAATGCTTAAACAGATTAACATTTAGTCTATATTTGCCTTAAATCAATGTTTTATGAAACTATAATTTTTCAATTGGCATATTATTAAATGTAGGTTCACTCACTTTTCTCCATGTTGGGCTTGAATTATGCCTATGTGACGGCCATTGGACGATTAGTTGGTGTTGTTGCTTTGAAAGAGGTACTGATTCTTTGGATATTACTTAGAAAAAGATTAATCTATTTATGAAACAGGTGTTTTTAGTCACATAATTTTCCATTGAAGAATCGTATATTAGAACGAATATGCAGCATGTTAACTATTGTAATGAAATTAAAATTATAAAAATGAAAAAGAATAACTCAATTTATTTAATACTCTTTTAGTGAAAAAGTTCACTCATTATTTGTGTGTGTTTTGAGTATATCATGATATAGCATGGAATTAATTTTGAGCAGAAATGTGAGAAAGCACTTAACATATATCACAAATTTTGTAAAGATTAAATATTGTAGAAATAATAAATATAAAAACAGAGAAGAACTGTACTCCCTTTTAATTTCATAAATGTTTTCATATATATATTTATAAATTTTTTTGTCATTGTTAGAAAAGTGTATTAAAAAAGATTTTTATTAAAAAGTCTTAAAAAAAAGTCTTTCTAAACTTGTCAGCTGAATTTGATAGGCTACTTGATATATATTAATAATAATATCTTATAATGTTTATTGTAATGTAAACATTTTGTATATGTAAAACAATTAAAAAAAATTTACTTTTAAAATATACTTTATGCTTGTAAAATAATAATTATATACTTTATGCTTGTAAAATAATAATTATTGTATAAATAGGAACATACAGTTCCCATGAACTTGAATTAAAAAAAAATAATCTAAAAAAAGGAAAATAATCACATTAAGGTAGTTTTAAGAGATTTCCACGAAATAAAGTATTTGTATACATTTGTAAATTCTGAACACTGCATGTAATACTGAGTATGCTAAATGATACATGTAAATTATGTCCTAAACAAAAAATTTCACTTAGCAAGGCTAACATAATTTATTTCTAATGTTGAAGAACTCAAAAAATGTTCATTGATTGACTGTTGTGTTATCAGAGTTCATGACAAAGTTCAAAAGCATTACATAAGTTTCAAAGAACACATGAAATTACTATCCTCTTGGAAAAAATATGTCTGTTGAGTGCATTTTATATGTTAACACATTCTAAAAATACATATTCTATCATCTTATTCAAAATAAAACTTATTGGATGATTTTATATAAAGTGAATTTTATTTTTAAAATGAATTAATGATT
>JAPMOQ010010299.1:163208-192787 GCA_026543055.1 Argiope trifasciata
TTATTTTTAAAATGAATTAATGATTTTATATAAAGTGAATTTTATTTATATTTCTTTTAAAGAACTTTTTTCCTCTTGAATTTAACATTTTGCATTTATTTACAGCTGCGAAAAGCAATTGAAAACATCAGCAGTGGTCTTTTTATTACAAGCTCCAATCATTTTGGCCACAATGAAAAATCTGAGCCCCCATCTGAAACGCAGTCTGAATGTGAAGACAATTTGGATACTGGCAAAGTTTCTGTCAAGAGACGCAATCAAGAAGACCAACATGGTTCTAATGTGTGAAAAAACAGAACTATTTTGAATGTGTTTTATGCTTGCTGTTGTTCAGTCTTTTGATGTTGACTATCTGTACTGTTCCAATCACTTTTAAAAGATAGTTGTTTTGACTGTCATTTAAGGAGTGGTAGTCTTGCATTTACAGTGATCCTATTTATTTTTAAACAAAAGTTGTGTCTATTTATTTATATAATTATGAATCTCGGTGCAATTTGATTTGGGAGAATTTTTGTTGAAAAAGACTTTTTAATTTTTAACTGTTTTGCATTTAAATATTTGTTTTTGTGAAATATTATATATAAATTGAATTATTTTAAGTTTTTCTTATTTTGCAACATTCTGTTAAACTGAAAGTTCATTTAGTTTCTTCTTAGCGTTTGACAAAAAGTATGATGAAAAAAGAATTTAGTCTTACTGCAAACCCAACTGTTCATTTCTCAGTGCAGTTATTTGGAAATTTCATTCAATATCAAAGAGGTCTATAATTAAAAATGCACTATTTTTTTATTTCTTTGAAAGAGAAAAAATATTTTTGCTTTTTAAAAAAAATAAAGGTGCCTTAACATAATTGTATTTTAAATAAATAACATTCCAATATTGTTCTTAATCTTTGAAACTATTTTCTTATTCCATAGCACTTAAATATCAAAAATTTCTTTTTGAATCAGTATTGTGAATATGTCAAAATTCTACTTTTTCAATATTAAACAAAAAAGCTTAATGATCAGAAAAGTGTACAGTGACATTTTACTTTTGAATATTGGCTGCGTGAGGAGATTAAGTACGGCTTGCTTAAAATGCCTAATTTTAATTTCAGAATGTTATCTCAGGATATTTACATCGTATAAATACTAAAATCAGTTGTTAAAAATGTTAGCAAACAATACTAAAAAATTTTATTGGTAATTTATAATGTTACTATCAGTAATTTATGTTATATAATGTTATAAATGCTATTATCAGTAATTTATAATGTTATATAACAATGGCTGTTAGCTTTATATTTTGAATTTAAATTATTCAACTAATTTTAATGTTACAGACTTAAATTTGTTGATTATCTATTTATCACTTACTATGTTTCATTACTTCAACTTTGTTGATTATTGTTGTACAAGGACAACCTCGAAAGAAATCATTGAGATATCAAGAAATTGATTTGCATTGATAAATGCTGATGTGAGAAACAGACAATAAAGTTGTTTGTCTTATCTGATTACAAAATAGAAGAATTGGAACTAGTTTTGTTTCATTATAAAATAAGTTTTTAAATTATTTTTATGCTGTATTAAGCGTGCAAATTTAAAAATTTTATTTGGCAAAAAAGTTTTAAAACTGTAAACTGATTTTCTTCCATTTCTTTCTTTCGATTTTTGGCTTAAGATTCATCTTTGATTCAATACCAAATCTATTTCCTTAAAATAAATTATTGCAATGCACCAGTTAACTAGCCTTTTTTAGACATTTTTTGAACTATGGATAAATCACAATACAAAGATATTTATTGTATTTATTCATATATTCTTAGGTCATTGTTTTCTATCTATTGCCTGATTTTTGTTAATTTAGGAAAACATGAAAGACATATTATGATATAATTGCATTGTGAGCAAATGATACTGTATAACTTGAACTAAGATCAAACTCTAATGTTTGGATATAATTGTTAGTGGACATTTATATTTTATGTAATTATAAATCAGTTTTAAGGTAACTGATGACAAATAACATTTTAAAACAGAGGATTTCTATTCTGGCATTATAATAATGATTATTGTTTACTATTTTCAAACATTTTAAATATTTTTCCCAGAAGTGATCAATGGCATATGGTTTTACATAATAACACATAACTTTTAATTATGGATATTGATACATATACTCTTTATTAATGCATCCCATTAAAATTACCATATTTTGATCATGAATGAGTCAAACATGCGAATAAGCCTTGCATTTTAAGGTATCAGAAAACTTCATATTTTACTAAATATTATGTTTATTCCAGCAAAAAATAATATTGTACATAAGCATAAAGTATCTGAAAAATATGAATATTTTTACATTGATGGACAGATATATAGAAAATGCTATATTGGCACAGATATTTTTATCAATACTGGATGAAACCTTTAATTATGCTCATAATTAATTTTATCCCTGTTACAGCATGATATTCTTCATTATTGGTAAAATGCACTCAATTCTGTATTCACATTATTACTTCATGCAGCATTAAAAATATAATGGAGATATTTTGCTATATTTTATACCAATAGGCTCATGAATCATGCTAATATAAAAACTTAAATTGATTTTTCAACAAGCTGAGATACAAAAACTAAGGACATCAAAATATAAGAGATTCCAAATATAATTTAATATGTTCAAATTTTTCAAGTGTTGATTGCTATTTATGTTATTCTGAAACTGAATATTTACCCAAACAAAACTGCCTACAAATTAAATGAACATGCTGGAAATATCTCTGCTTGTATTCATTCTCTTAGTTGCTATGTACTATTATCATATCTATTATTTATCTTTCATGATTGTTTCCAAATATTTGAATATCTATTTGACATTAGATTAACAGATTTCCTTTAGATTAAGTAAAAAAAATTTCTTCTCCATGAAAATATTTGATAAATTATATTTTTTGGTTCCAAAACTGTTATCTGTCTTGAAATACATTATTGTGATAATTGGTTGAAATAAAACTGTTTAATAAATTGCTATTAGCTATGACAAATTATAATGTATTATATAATGTATAGTTAAATGATTATAGTAAAACAATGTAAAGTAACTTGCAAAGAATTCAATGCCATTATTATTTTAATTTGCTTAGTATTTTATGATTAGTATTTTATTAATGTTTTTAATTTTTTAAAATCTATTTTGACTGTAAAATTTCATGGCTTTGTTATTTAATGATCTGTTTCAAGATTTTTAGAAATTTCTTATTGATGTCTGACATTTAGTTGAATATCTATATATGAGTTTGAATTATTGCAAACAACACAATATTATCATGAAACTCCTGTTAATTTATATTCTGAACTAAGACTGTTAATGTATTGTTCTAAAGGTTTTTATTACACATTTTTGCCCATTAAAGTCATTCATGAATTATGAATATATTCAAACAGTCAATATATTTCTTTTTTTCCCCTTTTAATATATATTTGTGGGAATTGCTTGTTTAAATCATTATGTAATTCTCTTTTAATTTATTTATTGAGAAACAAAATAATTCAGTTCTTTCAAAAAGGAATTCAGAAATAAAATAATTCAGTTATATTATCTAATATTTCATATTATATAATGTGTATGATTAATTATTAATTATGCTTTTTCTTCCAAAATTTGAGGAAACTAATGAAATGAGATATGTGTGCATTGTCCATATTTTATCCTTTTGCTGTTAAATTGATATTTTCCAGTTTAAAGTATTTTTTTTATTTTGGTGAAAAAGAAATTATTATTTAGTCACTTCATATTTCTTATTTGTATCATTCTGAAAATTTTACTTTTTTTTCTTTATTATTTTGACATTTACAAGTGTTAATCAAATTTTTAAAGTCTCCACACTTTATTACTTAGTATAGGTAAGCAAAGGAACTCTTTTCTTTCTGTGCTTTTATGGGCAAAATGTGAATTCTTGGAAAATTCATAGATATCTAACCTTCCCGTTTTCAGAACAATAATTTCTTGGTAGTGATTTATTTCTATTGAAGCATTGACATTTAGTGTTTTTATTTTATTAGACCTATATGTGAAAATTGATTCCATGTCTGATTTATATGCTTCCTGTTCATTGTTAAATTATTGTATACTTATACAATATAAACAAGAAATTTAAATATGTATAATTTGCATAGTTTTTGTTCCCTACCATTTGCAGTTGAGTTGAACTTGCACTTATGCATTATTGGAACCATTGAAAGATGTCTCCTAATTTTAAAATTAAGTCATAAGTTTAGAATGAATTCAATAATTTTTAAGAACTTGTTCATTCCATTTATTTTTGTTTTTCCTCTGGATCATTTTACTTTTTTCTAATTTTGAATAGAGAGTGAGATAATAATGCACTAATATATAATCTGGTTGTAGAGAATTCACTCTTCATTTAATGGATCTTGTTAGGATAGCTTCTTTTTATTACTACTTAGATATTAATTCTATTAAACAGTGTATGGTGCTTTGTACCTAGAAAATAAAGTTATCTGCTAATGAAAAATTTTTTTAAAAAAATTAGTCAATAAATTTTAGATTTTTTCTTTATAGCCTTAACTCTAAAATGAATTCTGATTATCTATTTTCTTTATGATCTTTTCGCTAAGAATTTATTTTCTTTGGAACAAATGTTAAGTGATCCTTTTGCCTTCAGTGTACATAGGATTCATAACAGGATAACAGACCTATAAATTTGTTTTGAATGTAGTATTTTTTTTAATCTCAAATTGTTAGTTTTTTTTACTGGCACTAATTTCTTAAATTCATCTCATATATTGCATGTTTTTCACAAAATTCATTCTTTGTAAATGTTATTTTTAGATTATTTTTATTAAGAAAATGAATCATCAAGATTTGTCAACTATTTCTCCAAAACAAAATTTATTAAAAACTTTTAATTAAAAAAATTAGTTACTATGCATATTATAAATTATTATTTATTCTTAGTCAAATAAGTGATAATAGTATATACATATCATCATTGTTATGAATATCAATAAAAATGAGGAAAATAAGAAAACAATTACTGCATTTTAAAAGAGAAAATCACGTACTTTTTTTAAACATGTATTATTATAGTTCCCAGAAAAGTCCATTTTGTGATACTTTCATCTACACATCTGTGATTTCTCAGTATTTTTATTGTAATATTATGTACAGAATTATTATATTTTTTGGAAATAAAGTATTGTTTTTACAAAGGTTCGATTTTATTTGTATTTAATGTGTTTGTTGATACCCTACTTAAGCAGTTCACCTAAGGATGTCTTATTTTCTAGGAACTTAAACTCTGGAAGACTAAAAAAATAATGAGAAGTGTTTAGATTTGCATTAGTACTTTTTGTTTTTGCTTTGTTATATATGTTAGAAAATAAATCTGGTGTGATGCGAATCAGTTGAGTTGAGTGACATTTTATATCAGATTTTAATCCTTATGTGTTTATTATACCACAAGCACAAAATGCCAAATATTATACTACTTAACAATACTGTTTGGCTTCAGAATGTCGAGCAACATCGCAATAGTATCATGCTATATCTTGTGTGAATGGGGTAAGCTCAAGGCCAGCCATCAGGGGGTTGCTATGCACTCGGGCTCCTATCGTGATTAAGAATTAAAACAGTGTTCTGAACAAAAATAATGTTACTCATACTAAAAGTTTACATGCTTAGTTCTATATGACTGAGTCTTCATCAGGCAAAGATTGCATTAATATCTATAAAAAGGTGGGAAATGTTTTTTCATGAATGAGAAAATACCCATCAGACATGTTAAGACAGAGTGGCGTCCAGAAGTCGAAGCTTGAGACTGGGTTCAAATGGAATTTCAATTTATCAGCTATATACTTTTGTCTGTATCTCGTGTATTATTTTTTACAATCTCTTATACTACCAGTTACTAAATATAATAAATAAATGCTGAACCCTCTTTCATTAAATTAAAATTTAATAAAGGATTGTCTTCGGTCAAGCGCCTAGGTATAATGCTTAAACGCTATACTATCGAAAAAGAAATTGGAAAAATTGCCATCATTTTCCTGGAGTAATTAATAGCAAAAGCACACATCATTAAATACATATGCAAATGTTCAGGGTTTTACTTTGCTAAAAATTCAGGGCCTCAAATGGTTTCTTGCACCCAGGCCCCTTCACAGAGAAGTCTGGTTCTGGGTAAGCTGATCTTTTGCGAGCACTCATAAAACCAAGTGGGAATGTGAAAATAGAAAGTTTTGGAGTGATGTGGAAATGAAAGTTAGACATCCAATCCACCCATATTTATATTGCCCTGTGGCATTTGGAACGGGTTGCAAACATTTTTCTGGAATGAGCAATGAAGGGTATTAAAAATTCTGTTAACCACATGGTCTTCTGTCAATACCACATACTCTCACTGTTGATTTTAATACATTTTCTTTTCCAGCAAATATGAACTATATTCTTGTACTTTGGGGAGTGTGATCTCGGCTCTGTACTGAATATTGCGTGTAGTTCTCTAGGTCTGCTGCTCAAATGTGTTATATTTTTCTTGAATAGTATGGCGTAATCATGTGCTTTTTGTCTATCAAGTTTTATTTAAATTATTATTAGAAATTTTCAGTCTAAATTTGTGAAGTTACCTATAAATCGCAAAAACAACAAACTTCAGCCGTCAAATCTATAGCTATTACCGATAGCGTGGATCAAAATCGCGGTATTATGGTTCGTAGTTAGATATCATGACCACTAGACAAAAGTGATCACTCAATCTTGAGGTTGTTATCTAGCTTATAAAGCTGCCATTACAAGTCATTCACCCAGGCAACACTCTTCACTATCAAATAAATTATTGCTAATCAAGAAAGTGAATAATTTCGGGGGGGGGGGGTAGGGGATTTGTGGTTTTTATGAAAGGGAATTAAGGAAACTGTACTAAAGCGTTGCATAAGGCAAGAGTTAGAAGATTGGGTACGTCTTGAGATTTAGCATAATGATAAACTGTACTAAACAAATATACATGATAGAAAAATCAAAACTTGTTAGTCGCCACCTTAACTGTATTTTCTTTTCTTAGGGTGGAAAATCTTGCCCGAAATGTCGCCAACACCAAGCCTCTGCTGAACATGTTGTAGATTGTTTAGGACATTGAGGCGAAATTTATCCTTTTCCCTTCCACGTTTATGACTTTCTTCTTGTCAATGGGTAAAAACCCATTGACAAGAAGAAAGGATTTAGTCTTTGCTATGCGTACTAACTCATTTTATATGTCAGATAGAGGTAGAAAAATCACAGAAAATGCAAATCGATTTTTAAAAATTTCCTGAAACTAATATTTTTTTATGTGAGTGATAATTTTTAAGCAATCGCAAACTATTTACATTGATATGGAAGGTTAACACTCGTCTATTCTCTATATTTTTGTCCTTGTTGATTCTAAAATAACAAAAAATGGGGTTTTAAGCCTCTCTAGTCATTTTCTTGCCAAAATTGCATTTTCTTTTATTGTCGTTCCAATTTAATGAAAGAATTATAGACTCTAGATAGAATGATATAGTAAAATAGTATACAAAAATTCAACAAATTTGTCAATTTGGGAATACGTTACAAGGATGTGTCTTTGAAACCTCAGAGAATTTTAGATACAAAGAGAACGGGGGAAAGAGAACCTAATTAACAACTTATGTTCAGTGGCGAGATGCGAAACCAAGCTCACGGCGAATTATCGTATGCACTTTTCGATAGCAATTTTCCTTTTCTAACCTCAAGAACCAGTCAAGCATGTTTTTTATCATTGTCAACTTTTTTTTAACCAGCTTGAAAATGCCAACGATAGTGAAGGAAATATTGTCTGCAAACAAAATTCAACCAATCATGTGAAACTTTGAAGTGACGTGTCTTTCGTTGTCGTTTGCTGACGAAACGTGTGGACCATATTTTGCCGCTTGATAAGGCCTTTACGATTTACTATACAGCGATCGCGCATTGCATTTCTCTTAAATCAATTTATTATATTTGAAATTAAGATCGGATCTTAAGCATGCGCGCTATTTCATTCAATCGATGCATATCAGAACATGGTAGAAATGGACGTCTCCACGCTATCTCCATATAGTATAGAGCTATCCACACACGCTCATTCAGAAATTACTAAAACCGAATGAGTCCCCAAAAATATTATATTGATAAGCAAAAAAAAAAAAAAAAAAACTGTTCCTTATTGAGGAGCGATTGTAAGTTCTGAATGACGCTGAATGCTCTAACCTCTTACCCTAGCAGCACACAAATATCGTGCAATATTGTATGACATTGATAAATATTCGCAATATTGTGGAATATTGCTCAATATCATATAATATCCCATAATATTGTACAATACAGTGCAACAGACTGTGATACCTGGGTAAGGCCTAATCACATGGCAAAATATCGTCTGCACTTTTCGTCAGCAAACGACAACGAAAGACACGTCACTTGTGTGATGTCACTTCAAAGTTTCACACGATTGGTTGAATTTCGTTTGCAGACAATGTTTTCGTCACTATTGTCGGCATCTTCAAGTTGGTTAAAAAAAGTTGACGATGACTGATAAGGCTTTTACAGATCCCAGCGCTTGGATTTAACACAAATACAATAGGCTTATCTCCCGATACATTTCGTGCTGCTCTGTCTGAAATTGATTTTTGATTAAAATCCTTTTGATTTGAAGAAAATATTGATGCTGCTTTAGGAAATAGTATAGAAGACGAAAATGCACGCACTAATACAGTCTTAGCCCATTGTTCTTATGGACTACAAAATAACAGTATGTCTATCCTCCCACAGGTACCAGCTTTTATGAACTGGGATTGTCCTCTTCGTAAAGGGCGAATAATACATTGAGAAAAGTTCTTTCTCGTATTTTTTCTTTCTTGATTAGCAGTGAGTCATTTTCGGTACCTTTATGAATTGACATTTCTTTCATAAATCAACCACAGATAAAAAAAAAAGGATCAAATTGTATTCAAGAAGCTTTATTACATGACAACTGCTTCAAATATGACAGCATTTTTAATCCTGGTTCATCATCTGAATTTCATTCTTCTAGGTTTCCGGTGTTTGCAAATGTGGGGATCCATAACTAAATAAAGAAAAAAAATATTAATTATGCATTAAATTCGATGAATAAATATTTTCTAGAGATAAAACATGGTAGGGTTCTTTTCATGCTTATCAATATCATCCTAACACAATTTGCAGCACTATAATGTTGTTAAATACTTTCTATCGTATAGTATTGAGCGACAATATATAGTGAACATATATGAATCATAGGAGTGAGCTTGTTCTTTTAACTGGTTGTATTGCTACCAATTTCATCCTGTGTAAACAATTTGACCTTGTGATTAATTTCACTTTAAATATAACAAAATCATCTCAATTGATACTAAACATAAAGAAAATTACAAAATATATAAAAGAAAAAACATTGCATAACTTTATAAAACTTAACCACTTAAATAAAAGAATGTATACATATTCAAAAATATTTCTTATCTCACAAACTTCAATGTGGGAATGTTAATAACTTCATTGTGATGAGAATTTGAATGCGAGATAACTAAATAATTTGCCCAATAATTATTTTAGACTATAGGAAAATGAACATTTCTTTTATATTCTGTTTGACAATGCATTGTAAAACACTCCGCATTTTTGCGCATGCGTTAGGATGAGTTTAATTAGTCAGAGTAGGGATGAAAGAAAAGAAAGGTTTACATTTAACAATGAAAACTCGCAGTTTTATGAGACATAAAAATTACAGATAATTAGTAATACATAAGTATTAATGTGCAGTAAAACATTTCAGAGCAATTTTTATTTAACGTAAGGTGCATAAACATTAAATTATGAAGAATAAATAAAAATGATCTATTCTTAAAATTTGGTAATTACTTTTTTACAAAATAATAATGATCTTTTTTATGTAAAATGTTTCTTATTTTTATGTTCATGAATTTTCTTAGGGAATATTTTTTTACACTAACAACTATAAGTAATCCGAGTTTAAAACATTTTATTTTCCTTTAAGGAATTACTGTAAATGTAGAACATCTTAAAAATATTATAGGGATTCGCAGTGGCCTGGTGGTAAGGTTTCGGGTTCGAGGTTCAATTCTACCGAAGAACCGTCGTGTGAGGGGGTCTCTTTCACATTAAATCTGTCAGGCTAAACCCGCTGGTGTGGAGAGGGAGGTGCCAGTTCAGGTGTCTTCCTCGTCCTCTGACAATGGTCAAAATGACGAGGTCTGTCCCAAAATAGCCCTCGTGTTGCTTTAAAATGGGACGTTAATATAACTAAACTAAACTTAAAAATATTATAAATAAATTTTTTAAATGCATGATATTTTGTATGTTTTAATATTTAAAAAAACCTTATTATTAATAATTTTTCTAAAAAGTATCTAATGGGAGAAATCCAAGGTCTAAGGTGAATACCGATAAAACGCACATCATACCGCGTCTCACCTTTTAATGAGATGGAATCGTCTAAATGTGGTCGTCTCAAAATCCGTTGACGAATAATATAAATATATAAAGATAATATTAGAAGCCTTTGTTTATATATACGAATTTTATTACGAAAATTTTATTAATACTTCTTGGAACATAAGGAAATAAAACTGTTATTTTAGTATTTTGATATTTATTTCTTCTATTATTATTTTAAAAGTAATTTTACTGTTATTGAATGTATATAGATAGTTACAGCATCTTGAAAATTTCATTTAAGTTTTTTACTGTTGTTGATCATTGAAATTTTTTATCATCATTTCAAGAGTTTTTTTTCTTTAATTTGATTTTTTAAACCAAAAATATGCAAATAAATTGAACTCAAAATATCAATTAACTTTATGATATACTTGTGTTTAAATATATTGGAACTATTAGCTATGTATTTATTACATAATTACTTTATTAATGAAGAAAAGTCGTCTTGCAAGTGATCTAAAGAAACTTGCTCTTTTCAATATCTTAGAAAAAAGGGAGATACCTCGACCTTCTCGTTTTCTAAGCACACCTTATTTTGTGCAAAAATGTTTATAATTTTATTTTCGAGTTCAAACCTTTAGCAAATTAGTATATGAAGACATTCAATAAAAGCATGTACGTTAAACTGCTTTATATTAATAAATAATTTTCGGATTATTGATGGGGGTAATGCTTGCTTCAGAATATTTTAATAATAATAGATTTTTTTTTACAGAAATAATAATTTTAACAAGTAAGATTATTTTTTTAAATATAATTCCTACTTATTTTCTTATATTATTTATATATATCTTATATCACTTAAATTACTTATCAATTTATATTACTCAGTAATCTTTCATAATCTTTTGCGATCAAATAGAAATTGCTGGAAAAATTTGATTAATTAATATTTGAAAGAAAAGAAAAACTGCATTAGCATCAAATGCATCCACTACAAACTTTAAAAAATGCATCTGAACTTGAGTGGATGAATAAAAAGTATTTTATTAATGATTGAAAACTTGAAAAAGTTATATAAATACTTGGAGGCTATGTATATAGGGAAATTGTGAACTAATAGTAAGAATTGAAAAAAAAAGAAGAGAAAATGCATACCTTTTGTATAACCATTCTTTAATTTTTCGACTGAAATATAAAACCAAAATATAAGTCATGTAAATTAAGTAATTTTTTTAAGTAAGTTAATAAACATGCTTAGTTAGAATAGACATATATATTAAATTTAAATTAAGTAACCTACCGTTATGATAAAAACCCTAGTAACCCTAAAAGAAAGAGTCAATCGGCTTGGAAACCAGATATTTTATTAAATTTTTCTGATGAAGGAAAGGACTCTATTGCATTTGGCTCCAAAAAAGCCGGTTAAGGATCGGATATTTGCATCCAAAATTTGTCTTTAGCTTCCATTTCAAACAATTTTGAGTTTTGTTAAAATTATCTACCGTTAATATGATAGTCCCAAATCAAATTAAGGTATTTTCATAAAAATGTCAGCGTGTGTTTTAAATAATATGGGTAAAGTAATGAACCAAAAGTTATAGTGTTGGCAAGATACTTTTTCTTTTAGAAAAATTAAAAATTTGTGGTAAAATTGCATGTATGCACATATTTTTACCCGTCACTTCTTTACACCTCAAAATCTTTCTTAGGATTTGGTGCATTTCATTCATCATTATACTATTCCATAACTTGAGTACAAATAAAAATCGGATTGCTGCATTACAATTTTGTGTAGAGTGTTAAACGTGTTGGTCAAATTTCATTAAAATTTACTGCACATTTTCCTATTTTCCAAAATATATTATATTTTTAAATAATTGTTTTTGTATTTTTAATGTTTATTATTGAGGAAACATCTAAAAACCATACATAGTTTCAAAAAAATCAAATTTTTCTAATTTTTTTGTTCAAACTGGATACTTTAATCATAACAGACCAATTTTGATAATATTTCGCTGAGATGTGCTTCTGACCAATCTATTTTGGACAAACACCTCGTTGCCTGTTTCTGAATGTGTCATTTAATGGCATTTGATACCATTTAAATGTCAGGCATCGTTTCATAATCCAGGGCAGGCATCTGGTGTTATATTGAGTAATAAACACGATTCTGGGCATAAGAAATAGATTTTTTAAAATATTTTTGGCGCCTTACTTTTGAATAGTCCAGCCCGGAAATATCACGGGCGCGAGAAAAAGAGGCAGACATTTCGCCCCGTCATTTTCCCAAAAGCGAGAAGAAAGGGGTTAATAGTAAGAATTGAAATAAAGGCTGTGTATTGACTGCCGATTTTCCGTCGCCTCATTTATCTGACTTCCAAGAGCAGATCGTAGCCAGAGAAAGGCACAGCCAGACATTTCCAAGTTTTCATGCTCTTAAGATATTTAATTGTTAGAAATCAGCTGGTAATAGGATATGACGAATTGTTTTTGAATTATTATCTGAAACATTACTAGGATGGTTCCTTTTTATTTTTGCTGTAATTTCAACAAAATCACATTAAAAATTACCTGTGTTTGACATTCTTTTTGTCTTGAACTCTTAATACTAAGAAAAGTTTTTTCAAAATTAAATTTCTATCCTTTATTTGCATTATTTATCAATGTTATAAAGCATGGATCTTTAGAAATTGGAAGGACGGAAACGAAACTTTAGCTTCGCCGTCAAATTTTGACACATTCGCTGCCACTGATACGCCGGTACGTTACAAATAATATGTAATGGTACCAAACCATCCATTTCATTAAGTGACACCTTCTCTAGCACAGTTAAAAGAGAGCAAAGAAAGAGTCATCTCATTTGATAGGTGGTCCTGATATCAAGAGTGGGTAGTGGCAGTGAAGGTGTTAAACGATTTTGTCCTTCATCTCGCTCAGCGGGAAAGGCAATATTTTCAACTTAAAATAAATTCTTACTAATTATAGTGGATACATATTGAGATGTTGAATAAGTTCTAGTTACGTTTTTGTGAAAATTAATGATTTATTAAAAAATTTGCTATTGAAAGTCTAGTCACTAATTTTTCCCATCTTTCCGACAGCATTTGAATTCCGCATGGGAAAAACGACATGTCTTTTGAGATTATCCAAGGGTAGACCCAATTTTTGACATCTTGGAAGGCAGAACGGAAGTGCTGTTCATCCATGCCATGTGTCATCGACCGGAACAAATGGTAGTCGGAAGGGGCAATATCCGGTGAATACAGACATAATTAAACATCCCACTTACGCGTTCTCAAGTAGAATTTACCGGTTTTGCAACATGTGGCTATGCGTTCTCATGCAGCAAAAGGATATTGTAGTGTGTCTGTAGTGTAGCTGCCGTTTTTCCTTCAACGCTCGACTTAATTGCTCCAAATGTAATATGTAGCGATCTCCGGTGATGGTTTCATTTAGTATGAGCAACTCATAATAAATTTTTTCCAGTTGATCGTATCAAATTCAGAGAAGTTGGAACCACGATTTTTCAATGCCAGTTACGACACGATGTCCTTTGCTTTTCTCCCGTTGAAGCAGTTGTTCACACATAAAAAGAAGCCATTTGACATCTCTCTGTTTCAATTAATATGGAAACCAATGGCCTGGTTTTTGAATTATTCCTACTGATTTCAAATTTTTCGAAATGGTTGTGTGATCAACTTCTAATGATCCTGCAAGTCAGTTAGCTTTTCACATGAGTCTTCGTGAAGGAATGCTTCCAACTGTTCGTCTTCACACTTCTTCGGTGCTCCAGAGCGTTATTTTTCCTTTAGATCAAAATCATTACTTTTAAAGCGCCAAACCAACCTCTACAGGTTGTTTCAGACAGAGCATGGTTGTCGTAAGTTTCAGCGAGAATTCTGTGAGCTTCATTTGCTGATCTTTAAAAATAAAATAGTGCAATAAAATTCCTCGCAAACACTCTTTTTTGGCATGATATTTGACATATTTAACGTTATGAAAAATAAAGGTGTTTGTACTTCCGCGAAATAACACACACTGAATTTCAAGCTTGCTAATAGTACTTGTAAATAGATGTATCATTACCATTAACCAACGCGATCAATCCTGGTTATGCCATCCGTTGGAAAACAGGGAGAACTTATTCAACATCCCAATATAATGCAGCAAATGTCTAACTTTTTGCAAAGAAGATTAATAGACATAAAACACATCCATTTTTTATTGATATGGAAGAAAAACCCTTACCTTCATATTGATCTTCATCTTCTCTATAAAGATCCGCTCTATCGTTTTCTTCATACTCATCGAGGAAGTCTGTAAGAAATTTTTTCTGTTTAAAGTCCTTTTTTTAATTTAAAAGGAAATGATTACTTGCAAAGAGTGAGATGGACGTAATTTAGTGCATAGCTTTGATGTTTGTAATTTAGATCTGTAACCAGATCTTTCGTGAGGCTGACTATCGGTCGGTGAACAATTCTGCTCATGCACATAAATGTAATAATTCAAAAACTTAATTTAGTCGAAGGAAATATGATTCAAAGTGCTGAAATAGGAAATGTGGATTCATATAAAATTTTTGACCAGATTTATTAATGGTTTGGTCGACTTTATGACATTTTCGATGTTATTTTACAAATAAAACGTTGTTTGCAATGCTACCAAATTCGATATTCTTTCTGTGGAATATCTTTTGCATGGTTTTTTTCACTTGAGATATGATATTTAATATTATTTAAATGATATTTGTCAACCTGTAATTTTGCTTCACCACCTGAATAGTGTCGTCATAAGAAAGATTGATTTACTGCCATCTGTATCGGATGCTGCCGGATGCCACCTCATTGATCCCCAGATCATGGCGAAATACTTGCCGACCATTTGGCTACTTGGAGATGGATTTGGGCCTTTAGTAAAAAAAATCGATAATACTCGAAATTTCGAGAATTTTGACAATCCGTCCGTTAGGAACCGATATATGTCCCGAAACGCCCTGATTGGTCCAGAAGTTTCTAGCCTCGTCTCCCAGGAACTATAAAATGCTGGCACTCTGATGCTGTGTGAGTCATCGTGAACGGCATTGGAATATTGAGTCTGAAGCTAAAGCGATAAGACAGAGGAAGTTTCAGCCGTATGGAGAGACCTCAGAGGGAAGATCCAAGGATCCTCTTTCTTGCTGAATCTTGTCTGACCGCTTTGCGTGCTGTGGGTGTTGTTACTGCCGGATTTCTGCTTGTGGACTACTGTTGTGTGCTGCTGTGATTTCGTCTTTACTTTTACTTTTACGTCTTTCAAAAAGACTGTTCATTATGTTCCCGCTTCATAAACCCACAGCATTTCGAAATGAGGATGAGATGCTTCCGGGATGGTGGAAGCAACCTGGTGGTCACAATGATAGGTGCAGGTACTGGCCCTCCCATCGATGACGGTACGTACTCCCTACGAAGAGGATTGTACCATGGTCGGTGATGGCTAAGGTACATTAGGTAATGACCATTAGGACTCAACCACAGTTCCCGCAAGTGTTTCTGTAGTGGTGGTCCATCAGTCTTGCGATGTTTTTTCCGTGTTCCTAAGGGTGGGTCAGAGATCAGTTGTATAACTTACACTCACAGCACAGAAGCGAAACCCTACGGTCGTGAAATCCGTAACAATACTGTCATGGATATTCAAGTTTAGTTTATTTATATTAACGTCCCGTTTCAAAGCAACACGCGGGCTATTTTGAGATGGACCTCGTCATTTTGAACCGTGTTCAGATGACGAGGATGACACTTGAACTGGCACCTCCCTCTCCACACCACGTTACACCAGCGGGAGGATGTTTGACCTGACAGATTTAACGTGCAAGAGATCCCCTCTCACGACGGTTCTTCGGTTGAATCGAGTCTCGAACCTCAAACCCTCCGGTTCCGAGACCTTACCACCAGGCTACCACGGCCCTTCATACATATTCAAATAAAATAGTTTCTCACGAATTCTTTTTACTTTTTTGGAGACAAAATATTTACCGAAGTTATTGCCAACGGCACACAGATTTTGAACTAAAAATCAAATTTTCTTCCTGGAGCACTGTTTCACCCCAAAAATATGATTTTATCGTTAATCAATTTCTTGCAAACCAGCGAAAAACCGAATTTAATAATTTTTAAGTTCTAATGAAGTTATTGGTCAAAAGGAAATTTTCAATGGAAAAAGTTACACTAAAGAGAGTTTTAAAATGTCGCAAAATTAAAAGTAATTTTCCGAGCAACGTTTCGCCCCGTAGAGCAGTCCAGCACATCGAGAATTTCGTCATGATCACTATTTCTTGTAACTCATTCGAAAGAAAGGTTTCGGACAGCTCTTTTAAAGTTAACTCTAAATGCAATAATTTATTTATTTACTCTTTTTTCATGCATCCATTGTTACCAGCAAGATTTTAAACTATTCACATTCAAAATTCTTCATTTCATACTTAAAATTGTTCCAACAATAAGTTAAAGGATGGCATTAAGTTAAATTTAATTGATTTTTTACATTAATTCTTAATTAATTATTTCTTATTATAAATATTATGGTATATTATAATAATATTTTTTCTCACTTGTTTTTTCAAATCCATTACTAGGGGGTGAAATTTATAGGGAGTCAATTAAATTAACCAATTAATCAATAATTAAGTTTAAAAAGATTGGGAATATTTCATTAAGAACATAAAAATCTTGAAAATTCAAATGCACCAGAGAAAGAGTAAAAAATCGATTATAAAATTCTATCATCATAAACATGAAATAAGTCAAATTAAATATAAGGGGGAAGTAAGACTTTTAAATTATTTCGAGATTTGATATCAGAAAATTTCAATCCAATGTATTATCAAGTATTTTCAAATAATGTTTTATCCTTTCACAAAAAATGCACGAATATCAAAAGCAAGGAAAAAAGTTTCTTTATTAAAGTTTCTTAATCAACATGTTATTTTGTATGCAGACAAAATGTTTCAGATATTCGCATTCAGCTTAACTCGCTAACTTCAGGGGGATTTAACGACATTGAAAAATGCCTTCATCCTTCCAAGTACGGGCCGATATTAACCACCTAAATACAGCGATTGTGCAGGATGTTTTATCTGTATACTATGCCTGAAAAATAATGTTTATGCAGTGTCCTCTAATAACGTTGTCCCATTCAAAATGCAGAGGTGTTTGTTAAAAATAGTTATAAATGTCCTTTTAATTATTTTTTACATTGAGAAAATTCGTAATCATTTGCAAAATCTTAAGATTTCACATTTAGAGGTACGTAAGTTTTAAACTCAAGTTTGTTTAGATCAATAGATCTGTAAGTATATAACTCAAGTAAGTAGCAGGGGTAATTGGCACCCACAGAAAGGCCAGTACAGATGATCATTATCTGATCTGCTATCAGAATTAGTCCCAGAATATCTCTCACTTTATTTCGAAGAGGGGTGCTAATATACATGGACAAATGGGAGAAAGAAAATGACCCCCTTTCAAAGTTGCTACTTGATCACGTGATTCTCCTACCATTGGTGGCCGCGATGGCATGGTGGTAAGGTCTCGGCTTCGGAACTGGAGGGTTGCAGGTTCGAGGCCCGATTCCACCATGTAAGCGGGTCTGGTGCACGCTAAATTCGTCGGGGGTCAAATGTTCTCCCACTGCTGTGGAGTGGAAGTTTGGAGGAGGGGAGAGCCACCTCAGGTGTCTTCCTCGTCATCTGATCGCGGTTCAACGAGACGAGATCAGTCCCAAAATATCCCTAGTGTTGCTTCAAAAACGGGACGTTAATATAACTAAACTAAACTAACTAATCTCCAATCACCGGAGCATTTAAAGGGCTACCTTTCATTCCGTGTTGTGTTTATTTCCCCATGAAATGAGCGAAAGAATTACTTTTTGTAGTTAGGAACTGCGAAATGTTGTTTTGAATGACACAGATCAGTTTCATTTTAACCATCATGGCGAGAAAAGCGAAATATCTAAACGAAAACGAGATTTCCGAATCGATGCACGAATCAGAGGGTAAAGCGGAGAGTCATTAAAGTCCTTTTTTGCAGAAACGGTGTGGATTTACATCCTCTTGAATTGTTCAAGAAGTCACAATTTATTACTATTCTTCGTGATTTGAATGAATATGTGACATTTGCTCTGATTTTGTTTCCTTATTTTAGCGAATAGTTTTTGTTAAAAACTGGAAAAGACCAGTTATGCTTCATTGCTGAGAAATAAGCTTTTTCAAAAGCAATCATTTCAAATTTTATCATACACAGAATAGAATTACGTTTTATAGTGAACTAGCTGGTATCCGGCGTCTTGTTGCCGCAGGAGAAATAATTTTGGATATGTCGTTTGGAAATTGAAATAACTGTCTTTTTTAATTAGGAATGGTATTGTAAATGAATATATTCGTTGAAGTTGAAATATTTAAAAGAGATGTGTAACTAATTTTTATTCTTTTTTATTTTATTATTCAAGAACTTTAAGGACGCAATATTTTGTTTGTTTGTTTTTCCTTCTTTAGAAGAAAGAAATTAATTTCTTGATTGTCCGATTCGTAGCACCCAGCATGCAACTTGTTATGCGAAAAAACTGTTGTGGCTAGATGATTTGAATATATTCCTTGGTTAAGAGATGCGGTAAAAAGATCTAAAAATAATTTTTATGTATTAGATAATTGTACCATGCCTATAACCATCCCACAAGTAATATGTATTCAAAGTTTTATCACAATCCGATGAGCGGTACGGAAGCGCATAAGAGACATACAGACAAACATTCATTTTTATTTATATAGATAAAATTATTTCCGTCTCTTACTTCCTTTGAATATTGGTTTTCCTTTTGCTTTGACTTATATTCTCTTTCTCAACAATAATAAAACAGACGGAAGATGCGAATTAAGTAACGGAAATACAGATCCTAACTTTTGTGGATGCTTAATCTATTATTCAGGGTGCTTTAGCACCAGGACTGCAAATGTCTCAGAGGAATAAATTACATATCAAATCTCCGAAACACGACGTAATGTTGTTGTGGAAATTGGTGGCTTGCCAGACAGTGTAGCAAGTGCACATAAGTAGAATTCCAGAATGATACCTAAGAGAATCTCCTTTTAAGTATTCTGTAGTAAAATTCAATGACCTCATATCTATACATACAAACCCCCCGGGGGGTACCTCGAAATGAGGATGAGATGCTTCCGGAATGGTGGTTGGATCTCGCCAACCCGGTAGGCATAATAATAAAAGGTGGGGGTTCTGGACCTGCCATCGATGACGGGACGTACTCCCTACGGCGAGGGTTGTACCGTGGCCAGTGATGACCATTAGGACTCAACTACAGTTCTTACCAGTGTTGCTGCAGCAGCTGTCCTGTTATTCAGTCTTGTGTGTTTAAACCGTGTGCCTTAGTGGCAGATTGGAGGTCAGTGATATGACTTATCTATACATACAGAGCAGAGAGTGATTATAACTAACAAGGTATCAGTGATATCAGAGCTGACGGAAGCAAACATTTCAAATGTATAATTAATACCAGTCGTGTCAATGACACTTTTACAACTGACTCAAAATGTTTCATACCCTTTGATTGGGTCAACAATAAAAGTCGTTTATGGAGAGATTCACTTCACACGCATTTAATCTTCAGTCAATAAAAAGAAAGGAAATGCCAAATTATTTTTTAAATTAAAAATAATAATCTTTAAAGACATAATCGATCAAAATATTGATATACCTATGAGGGAGAGGAAAAAGTGTTTTTTTACATAAGAACTGTGCATATTAGGTTTAAATTTTGGATCTGATGATATATTTAGCTATAATCACGTCCCATTCAAGTGGACACCTATGAATTCATCGATTACGATTGTTGAATTTTGCTACGGGAACCTACGGGGGGGGGGTCATAGAATAGGCAGGAGAAATACTGAATAATCTACCTTTTCCATTTCTGTCGGTGATTCAATGTGCCTAGCCATCATCGTTATCCATTAACCTTATTGGAAAACGTCTCTTCCAGTTTTACAAGTGCTTTCTCGCATAATCGAAAACTTCCTTTGACTTACTTTTCTAACGTTCTTGATTATTAAGATATATATAACAATACAATTCATTTTGACCGCTTCATACAATTCTGAATAATCTTCTACGTTGTATAAATAAAGTAGATTAGAATTCAGAAAAACTTGCCATCATAGATTCGAGTCACTATTATAAATAATCTGCATAATTTATGCTATATCTTTTATATTTCACCACTGTTTATACAGCGGCAATATTACAAATCTTGTCTAAATTATAAAAGGAATTTCAGAATATGAATAAAATGAAATAATAACTTTCTTTTCGAGTACTGCCTTTCTAAAAAAATCTAAAAATTGAAATTAATTGAAGGATAATTTATGTATCTCTAATGATAAAGTCTTTACTGTTCGCTGAATACTAAGTAACTGAGGATCTTCTAAGACTGTACCTAATAAATCTGGAAAATTTTCAGCTTCTTCTGTAGTGCTGGGGGACAGAGTTGCTGGAACAAAAGCATGACAGCAAAAGAAGACAAAACATAAACGAATGAAAAATTACAAAAAAGGAATAAATAAAAGTGAAATTAAGATAAAAAATTACAATCATAAACAGAGTCAACATTACAACAGTCATTACAATCAAAATAGAGTCCACTCTCAGTAGTTAATTGTCACCCAACTTCTTCTCGTTTTAAGCTTAGGGATTGCATTATCAGAACAAATGTTTAATACCGGTATTCGATATTTTTTTAGATCTTATTACCGGGATACTGGTTTTAATACCGGTAGTAGAAATTTTAGAAAACGATAGAAAACACAGGTGTTTCTTTGTTTCATTTGCCAATTTTATTAAAGAGTTGATATGTATAGCCAAAAGTATGTATCTTTTGTATTGATATGTATAGCCAAAAGTGATAAAAAAAGCTTTCAGGAGTGGTACGAAGAAAATTTCACATAATATACTTAAATTTTGCGAAAAAGAAGCAGAAAACGAATCATTATTATTTTGCAAAAATTAACCATCACATTTTAAGAACTAAAATTTTTTATTTATTCTTCATAATTTATGTCTCTTATATTAATTAAAAATAACTGAAATATTTTATTGTGCGTTAGTATCTTTTCTCTTCTGTGTTATCAATAATCTGTAATGTTTGTCTCATAAAACAGCTTCATTTTTAAATCTGAACATCTCCTTCTTTTTCTTTCCTCTCACTCCTATTTTGTGGAATTAAACCCACTCTAACGCATGCGCGAGGGTTTTGCAATCCGTTGGCAGACAGTATTTTATCACTTCTCTTACGATGCAGCTTTATATTCACATTCTAATTAATTTCGCCCGTTAGGGAGACATAAAAACAAAATCGCACATTATTTTGCAATGTTGCTTCAAGTCAGCAATCTAATTCACATTTGAAGTAAATTTCTTGATCCTGAATTGAATCATGGATAATTCAGTTTTACATGCCGTCGTAACAGACAACAAATTTCTTATCCAATGTAGTTTATAAAAAGTGATTTGTAGTTTATAAAAAGAAATTTAAATAAAAATGTTACGAAAAAAAAGATATAAAGAAATTTTCATTTAAAATATGAACACATTTTATATTTCTTTCCATTGTGCTGAGAAATATTTCTTGCATTGTATCTAAATGTTATGCCGTTTCAATTTTATTTTATTCTTGAGAAGTCTATGCATAATTTCTCAAAGTATTTTACCATCTGCATTAGATAATTCATAAATTTTGTTGAGAGTGATACATTATGAATGTAAATAACAAATATTTAAAGGAAAAAAGGGGAATAAGATAAATAAATCAATAAAAATCAAAAGAGCAAAATATTTAAATAAAAAATGAGCAAACGAAAAAACAAAAACCTAATCATTGGGAGGTAAAAAAGGAAACTAAACGAATAAATTTAAATTTTTAATCAATTTACTCTCGACAGAACACAAATCTTGACGTTATAATTGTCTTATTGATTGTTGATTGAAGATTGTTAGTTATAAAAAAATATATTGCTTAAACATATATGATAAACTGTAACTTATAATGAACCTGGAAAAGTTACGTAAGCAAATTCGGGTTGAAAAACTGCAACTGACATTAAGTTATAGCTTTTAAATAGTAAAAGTACAAACGACTGAAAAAATATTTTAGATAACTTAAAGTTGAAAGAAGAATGTAATATATGTTACAATAGAATTTATTAACACTTTCAAACTAAATTAAAATGAAATTCGACTTGATATGATTCTTTTCATGTTTGTTGCTCATAGTAATAATGTTAGATTTATTAAAAGCTCGTATTAAATTCACGTAATTCGTCCAAACTTCAACCCTACATTATAATAATAAAATAAACAAATATTATTTTAGCCGTTTATTGATTCCAATTTCTGTGCATAAATCTGCAATAAAAAGTTTTATGAGTTATAAAATAGTATTTTACATAAAGGTGCTTCAGAGTGTTAGTTACAGGTGTAAGTGTTTTTAGAACCAACAGAGAAAGTGCGCTTGAAAACCTGCACTATTAGAATCCATATCTGAAAATAAGCAATTCAAGGTGTGTGCTTTCGTGTTTAGAAGATAGTAGCAACAGATGTTAGCGTGGAATAAAATACCCTCAGAATGAACGATACGCGATGAAAGCAAAAGAACAAATGAAAGCATAGAACAAACAGTAGGGTGATGTGCTTTTTCAAGTTCCTGTCAGTTTTAGTGATGCCATCTCCCCCCAAAATAATAAGATTGGGAATGCAAACGAAAATTAAAGAAGTAATGAATTTTTTAACCCTGTTTTAATTTCGTATATTTTGTAACATTATATAATGTTATTAAGATTAAATAGGCATCGTTTTAATTTCGGAATACGCAACGAATGCTCGAACGAATAATTGTCGGAAAAGCTTTGAAATTTGTCATGGCTCCCATGATGGAGAGTTACTGGAACTTATATTATCGACATGCAATTTATAAGAGTATTTAATTTTCATAATAATAATAATAATAAAGAAAGATATGATTGAATTTTGGAAATTTCTTGACTTGCCGGATATTTAAGGTGCTTATATAGACTGTGCACATTCTTTTACAGTATCACTTCCATAACGTGCAACAGTTTATGCCTTCTGACAGAAAGCTTTGAAATATCAATGCCAGTGATGGTTATTGACATGGCGTATAGGTAAATGACGTTTCCCATTTGGGACGCCCATCAAGATTGATAACGGAAGAGCTAAAAGTCAAACCAAAGATACGCTCTCGAAAGATCACAAGAATTCAAGGGTAGAATAGATTTCTCCACAGCCCAAAGAAGCTGGGAGAGATAAATAAGCTTGTATCCTCATTGTTGAAAAAAAATTCTTTAAACGAAGGGAGACATGAGTAATAACTTGTTTTGTGAAATGCAATGTGCAAATAATATAAGTGCTGACATAATAATTTGTCTTAACTGATTTAATTTAGATGAATTCAACACCTCTCTAATTGGGGTGTTGTTAGAGACCAAACTGGTCTAGATATTTTAAATCTATTTGACGGATTTTCATCTGGTCAGTGGATTCCATCCCATATTGGGGTTGAAGGTAATGAAAAAGCCTGCTCCTTAGCCAAGTCCGCTGTTGTGGAGGGGGTGAGTCATTGTGCCAGGTTCTTCCCTGGCAAAAATAGAATCAAACAAGAACTGTTCTAGATATTTTAAATCTACTTGAAGGATTTTCATTTGGCCAGGGGACTCCATCCCATATTGGGGTTGAAGGTAATGAAAAAGCCTGCTCCTTAGCCAGGTCCACAGTTGTGGAGGAGGGGAATCCTTGTGTCAGGTTCTTCCCTGGCAAAATGGAATTCAACAACCTTTTGAAACCCCCTCCCAACCACTCATGGTATTTCGCGAAAAATCCGGGTGGGTCCTTCCAACTTGGATTCAAATCCCACCAATCTGCTTTCTCACGCTTCTTGAGTGGTAATACTAGAGCATTCATTTTTTCTCAAGGTTGAAAAAATACCCCGAGTACCATTGGTGTTCGGCATGTATGGTTTACCTTGCCCATATTTGGATTGTTACGGTCATTAACAAAGACAAATCCACCGGAACTCTTAACGGGTTTTGGACTTTTTTGACGTTTTCTTACTCATGATTATTGTCTAACCCGCCTGGACAATTCCAATATTAGTAACAATAACATAGTAGATGAAGATTTTTCTTGAATGTCAGTAGAAATTTTTAAAAGTAATGTTCCAATCGAGGAACCAAGCAACCGATTCGAATGTATGTTCTCGGTAATAAGGCAATTCGACATACAGAACATAAAAAAATGACAATAATAATTATAATCGACATACAGAACATAAAAAAATGACAATAATAATTATAATAATCTGCGAAAAATTATTATTGGCACTTGAGTGATCTAAATTTCCTGATGGGTGTAACGTTCTAATTAGATGAGGACATTCATGAATAGGATTTAATGCAATCTCTTATTCTCCTATTAACGAGATCTTTGAAGAGCAGAGTTCATGACAATCGTGAGCATTTAATACAATCTATTTTGATAACACGTTCTCATACTAATGAGAGTTCTAAAAAGCAGATATTTTCAAAATAAATAGATGATCTATTACTAATGGTTACTTTTTTTGCGTGAAAATTCTTTTTATAAGCAACCGAAAAAAATTAGTCATTGCTTTTCCGACAATATCGATTACTAATTTCTAGTATCTTTACCCCCAAGAATCAAAACAGAAACATCCAATCAATTGTTATTTTGGGCGATTAGAATATTTTATACATTTTGGAGCAGTGCTTCAGTTTCTTATTCATTTACTGTAATAAAACGCTTGTTCAAAGCCCACTATTAAAAATTCGTACTACTTGGAAATTTTTATTCAAAATTAAATTCTCTGAGATGAATCTGAGTGATATAACTCGTTCGCGAGTATTAAAATCATTAAAATTGTGCGTGCATTCTATTGTGATCTGATATGGATTGAACAAGAGAATAAGAAAAGCGAGAGAATAGTGAACAGGCATTTTGCACCCCTTATATTCAGAGTGTTGTCTTCTCGAAGCAATGGAACTGAAAACCCATACTTACTGAACTCTTCTTCTGAAGGTTGGTTCGTAGTGGGTGGTGGAGTTGTAGTGCCTGAAGGATAGAATCTACATCAATCAGAATTCATTAACGAAAGGGATGATGTTGCCGACGGAAACCAATTAGTACGCAACAGTTTAAAAAAAATTGTGTTGCTCAATCTTCAATAACTGGGTTTCTTCGGTCGATGCAGTGACGGATTTAGGCGTTTTGAGTCATATTATCCACTAAGAGGCTGTTTTTTTAATGATTCGATTAATTTAGTTTCCCATTTCAATATATTTTTAACTTAATATCTTACTAAAGAAATGTATCTTGCTATTTTAGATTGCTTTTTTTTATATGTTTGCAACTTGTGAAATTATTTACATTTCTTTTTATTTACTACTATTCGCTTTTGGTGAGCCATTTATTTATTTAATTTTAGTTAAAAGAATGATATGCATAGGTATATGACAAAATGACAGGAACACCTATTTAAAAATGAGTCCTCCTTCGACCGTCTAATAAAAGCTATCTTGTGTCGCAACAATTTGCCACCACTTAGGGGACGCAAAAGGGATAATATCTATCAAACATTAGACTTCGGGATAGTTGTATGAGAAAATTATGTACCTAGTAAAGCATAATTGTGTCCGATCTCAGATATGCAAAAAAATGCATGATAATTGGAGCTCGTCAGTGTATAGCGCAGATAATTTTGTGGGTACTTCAAAGACCACTGAGTCAAGGATTATGACAACCTGCACAAATCTAGATAAGGTGTCTTTTGCGAAGCACAATAATGGGCGAAATTCGAAGTTGAAGGACCGTAATAGATGCGTGTTGAAGGGGATAATAGCCCGAAATAGCAAGACTGCACTTCAGCAGATAACATCAGAGATAAATACTCACCTTCAGAACTCCGAATCTGTGAATGCTATTCAGTGATATTTGCATGCTGCCAACATTCATGGCAGTATAGCTATTCCAAAATCATTAGTTTCGGTGCGGAATGCTATGAAGAGACTATAGTGGTGCCGAGACCACCTAAACTGGGCCCAAATACAATGGGAACAAGTCATCTGGTCAGACGAATCCTCATTTACATTATTCCAGTCCACCGGATGTGTGTTCGTCTGGCGAAAATCGGCAGACGCATTTCATGTTGACTACCTGGTTTCAAACGTGAAACATGGAAGGAGTACTGTGATGGTGGGAAGAGTAATATCTTCTTATAAAATGGTTCTTCTCGTTGTATAAAGAGGAATCACCACATGTGACAATTATCGAAGCATTCTCGCAGATCATCTTCACCCCATGCTTCAGACTCTTTTCGGTGGAACGTCATGTGTTCCAAGAGGACAACACCCCTACTCTCGGATTTCGTAGTGTTCACACATGATTACATGAGTATGATGATGAAGTGGAACATATAACATGGTATTCTCAGTCACTTGATCTCAATATTATTGAGACTTTGTGGATTTTTTAGAGAACAAAGTTCGAGCTCGATTTCCTCCTCCATACACTATCTCAAACTTTATTTGTCAATCTCACATCAAATGCAAGCTATCATTAAGGCAAAAGAAGACCTAAAACCTAACAAATTAAAAAAATTCATTTTTCTCAGGTGTTCATATTATTTTGTTCTATATCTGTAACTTCTTGTCCTTCAAATTCCCATATTGTTCATTTGACTGGCTTTTATTCATTTTATTTATTTTATTCATTTCATTTCAACTAATTTATTCATTTCGTTTCTAACAATTTCTGATAGAAACATGTCCCTTAACATTAATGGGTTATTAAAAACGTAAATGTGCGACTCCTCTAATTTCTGACTTTAGCGACGTATTTACTGATTTACTCTTATTTATCTTGAAAAAAATAGACCGATATTAAGCAAATTTTTTTTCTTACGCTTTTAGTAACGGAAAAAAGTCACTAAGTTAAATATTTGAAGAAACAATAAAAAGATTTAAATTTAATAAAAATAATTTAATTTTTTTGTTAAAAATCAGACAAAAATTTATTTAAAACTTTTTTTAGGATACAGCAAAAATTCCCTCGACAATTAAACTAATATCGTTTAAAAGACATTTTTTCAAAATTTAAGAAAACGTAAAAACTAATTTTGTGCTTTAGTATTTAAATGGGAAACTACAGTGGAAAAAGCGTCAAAATTCGAAATAATTATTAATTAATTAAGGTTCTAAATAAAATTTCAAAATAATCACATCGAGGTGCAGACTATTGCTCTAATATTTTTTATTAAGTATTACTGATTTTAGATAAATTAGTAGAATGGTATAAATTTGAATAGATATTGAAAACAAGTAAGTATAATTAAATTAAACGGTAATAAATGTAGTCATTACTATATTAATCGCTTCCTGAAATTGCAACACTTGTCCTTTTTTAACTTGAGCTATAGCACTGGTCAATAAGATGCAGACAACGGCAAGGAAGCTAGAAAGGTTTAATAAACTGCTTCTTTCACATTTGAGTTAAAGTACTTTCTACATTATCTGAAAAGCTATTAAAATTACTTCAAGCATTAAAAATTTATTTGCTGCAAATTTCATTCATCTATCTCATAGAAACAGTAAAACTGTGAAAGTAATTGCATTAAGAAATTTACTTAATTGTTATGCAGCGATATATTTGATTTAATGATTCCTATAGAAGACATTTGTTCAAGAGCAATAATTTTCTTATGTAACGCAGTGAAAAGGTTTAGACCAATTTTTTATCTATCACTTCGATTTTATTTCACACTCTTTAAGCATATTTAAAAGAATAAATCTACTTTTCTAGAAATATAAGTGATGATAAAGTTTAAAGAAACCATGTTACACACAATTAAACATCAATATGTTAATCTCAATTTCATTCATTTGCATGAAAATATATATCCAATATTAAAATTTAAGAATTCTGTAATAGTATAATGCCACAAAATTAGATTTTAAGAATAATTTCTTTAAATACAATACTAACGCTCATAATTCGAAATATAAATATTTGAAACTGCAGAGAATTAATAATAGGTTAATTCAATGAGTTAAAAAAATCAGTACTCACTTGTGATAATAGGAATAGTTCCTATAGGAGAGAAAAGTAAAAAAATAATAATTTTAATCACTCAGTATTTATAAGTAAATCACAGCTCAAATCATTTAGAAAAATGCTTCATGAATTTATCAGTTTAATTTTTTCTCTTTAATGCCACGGTTATATAAAACTTTACATATATAAAACTTTGGTTTATCAATCCATCGTCAATCGTGAAACTTTTCGAAGAGTCATCGGAGGCTTTGTGGCTGAAGGGATCTCATAGATGGAAGACCATGGGTAAGATAACTCAATGGGTAATGTTACCATTGAGGTATCTTACCATGATCCAATCAGATAAAGAAAACTTGAAATTCTCTATTCTGAGCCAAGATCCTCACATTCAAGTGGCATTGAAGCTTGATAAGTAGAATATGTGTTAACCCATTAAAGGCTGGGGATCTTGACGAAAGTATGCTAGGTAACGCGGATCAAATCGTAGTACAACCAACTCCCACCTTTACTGTGTTAAGATGTCCCCATCAAACCAAAATTAGAGGCTCCGTATTCAAAAGTAAGCACAAGTGCGTCTTAGCTTCGGAGACACAACAGAGATGATTCCAAGCACGATACATAATTCATCACCGAGGACTACTGTGGCCTGATGGTAAGATTTTGGCTCTTGAGCAGAAGGGTGTCAGCGAAGGGGTAATTTTCTCAGCTATCAAGTTTTGAGACTAACGAAGTAGGTGCCACAATAAGGTAGAATTGCACCAAAACGAATTATTTTCTGCTTCGCGATATCTATTTTAAAACATGAAGAGGAAAAACACATAATCTTTTGCTTTCGCGGCGTGGTCTATACCCCTTTAGCGATGGAGTATAACGCACAGCCTCATCCATTTATATATATATATATATATATATATATATATATATATATATATA
>JAPMOQ010010299.1:194098-206815 GCA_026543055.1 Argiope trifasciata
ATATATATATATATATATATATATATATATATATATATATATATAATTAATAATTCTTAAATGATTTTAAATACTTGATGAAATAATATGCCAAACACATCAATGATTTACTAAATTCAAAGTTTGAACTGCAGCAAAATTAAATAGAAAGGATAATTTACAAGGTTCCATTAGCCAGGTATTCTAAAATAATAATAATAATTTTCTACTGTTACCAACGCCAAAAGTAGAATGCATTTTTGTACTTGAGCTCCTGTTGTTAACGCAACACCCCCTTTCACTTTGTTACCATACCTCTCAAGAGCTTAACTTCTGATTTGGTTTTCGTAACGGCTGCCATGGAAATGTTTTTGCACATGGAAGTGTATGATGCGAGAGTATTGGCAGTTTCTAAATAATAAATTATGGACAAAGTTGCTTGGAAAAACCAATAAAGTTCTAACAAGTTAATATCAAAGTAATATCACGATGTCTTTCAATAACTATTGTCTTGGGTTTTCTTTTTTATTCGAAAGAGATATATGCGTGTATAGGATTGTTCTGCAACACTTATTTTTGATATCAAATTTTCTAATTTATTTTGCCAAATCTAAAGAATATCAATAATTAGCTTCATAAAAAACATATGGATGGTCATGCACTTGATAATTTCTGTAAGCTTTAGCTCAAATGATTTATCATATTGCACTCATGTCCATAAATTAAGAATAATTCAGAGTTACGCTGATATCCAACTTGGAAATATATAAATTGCCTTAAAATAACTACATAATCTTAAAAAATCATATGCAAATTTCAGAAAATCACTAGATGACACCGATAGCTCGTCACGATGAAGAGAGCGTAAGAAAGTGATGTATAAAGAATACAGACATAGAAGTAAAAATGTTTAAGCCTTTACTAGTAAAAGTAAAAAAGAAGTAAAAGGGCTTTATCAACCTTTCTAATTAATAACCGCATAGTTTTGACACAAAGAACCCATTTAGAGGAATTTTTACGTGATATATCATCGGCCGTCTGTAATATGGGCATACCCAGCTGCAATCTCCAAGCTTTGATAACGATCCCAAGCTGACAGTAGTGTGAGTAGACTTTACAACACAAGTTGCCCCTGAGTTACTACGCCAAATGATGATCAGTATTGGGCAGTTACTGCCAAAAGAAACAGACGGTGCACAGCATCAGACCTGTCTCGTCAGCTGTCTTCAATCGCTGTTAAGACAGTTTCAAGGCAAATCGTGTACAGACGCATAGGATATATTGGTCTATATACTCGTAGGCTTTTCAGATGTGTTCCATTTGCTGCAACTCCCTGTCGCCTGCTGTTAGCCTAGAGAAGAGAGCAGGCATTGTGGACACCGCAATAACAGTAGGCATGTGTGATGATTTCCTACGAAATAATGTTTAGCTTACAGTTTGATTCTCGCCAGACTTTGATATGGGGAGCGCCAGTTACCCGTTACTATCAAGAGAACATCAATGAACGACACCGAGAGAGTGGTGCTGGATTGCTCGTTTGGAAAGGAATGACCTGCATGATCGAATTGGGACCATGACAGGCAAAATCTATCGGGACGTCACTCTGGAACAACATGTACGTTTGTTTCAGGGAGCCATGGACTCCGAATTCATGCCATGGGTTACAACACACGTCCTTACGTGTAAATATCATAAATGAATGCTTTCGATCTGAGGATATCACCCGTATGGATAGCCAGAACTCTCACCGAACTTGAATCCAGTAGAGTATATATGGGACATGCTTGGTCAACGAGTTACAGCGTGACAACCACCTCCTACAATATCAGATTAATATCATTATAACAATATCAGGTTATTATCATTATATCTTCATTTAATTGATATTCGAGAAGCCTTGGCTTGTTCTCGATTAAAGGGAATCTGGACATATGAAGTTGATAACTCGATCAAGATATTTCTTAGATTTTTCTACTCCGAATGGGCAATAAAAATATTAATGAAAATTCTGGAGAAAACAAAAAGTGCTTACCATCCAAATTAATACCCTTGACAGCTACGTATGCTTGAGGATAAGGAATATTAGCCTTGAGTATGAGCTGTAAAAAGAATAAAAATTTAATACACTATTCACACAAATTCTTTTATACTTGAACTAAGGAACACTTTCAGTTTTCTCTCCTATATTTTTTTCACTGAAACATTTATAAAAACCCCGCGCATCACTAAGTATCTAGCGGGGTTTACAGAGTAAGTATGCAACACATTACATAAAGAAAAAAGAAGAAAATTTAACAGCCATGAAGGATTGCTGATGTCAACAATAAATCTACAAAAATGTTCAAAAGCAGCTGTTAAGGAAATAAATTGGTGAAAATCTGTCCAATTTATATTAATGCCTTTGGGAGCCAATCTTAGGATCTGTCTTTTTCTGACAAACTTTAGTATAGAAGAAGCACATGTTCATCATTTTACTCGCCACCAATAATTACAATCGCGCGAAGATGACAGAAAAAAAATTGAATTTGCCCAATTATTTTTTTAAGTTAACATGACCAATCAGAAATTGGATTATTTTGTAATTAGTATAAAAATGATGGCCTGACAGTCTCCTATTAATGGATGGAAAAATGTCTTTGTTAAGCTCCCTTTATTTGAAGCTGAATATAATAAATATCTCATTAAACTCTTCTATATTTGACCTTGAAAATTTATCACAACCAATTTCTCAACTCATTTGTGTTGAGCAAAATGAGCTTTTCTTTTTTTCCCCTTCATTTGTTCATTATTCAGAGAAATACATTACTTGCAACATAAAATTTTGGAAAATACGTTCATGGTGTCTTTTCAGAGACATGATTCGTTTTTAAAAAAATCCCTCCTCTGAAATAAAAAGGGGCGACGTTCCTTTTTTAAGCATCCATTTGAAAAAGAGTTCAGTGCCATTCCTTCACTTACTCTGTGCCGGGATGGAGTAGGAGGGATGACGACCTCTTTGCTCCTCCACTCCTTGGGGAAGGTGAATTTGTAGTTGCCTTCCTTGGAGAAGAGAGTCTGATGGCCTCCCGAGTCCTCCGTTTTCAGGTACAACCGCAGAAACACCTCCGACGTGCCGTACAGTTTGTAGTGCAAGACCAGCCTCGCTTCTTGGTCTCGGGGCTCTAACCAAGGACTCTGCATCACAGCAATGCCGCACTCGCTCTGGGGGCACCCGGTCAGCCGGACGAAACTCTGCCCGGATTCTGCGGAAATTACATTAAAACATTTCTTCAATGGTTATAAGATACAAACGGATTCAACTCATTATCTAATAATGGTGATGGTGATGTTGTGTCGGTGTTTCCAAGGAAAGGGGGTACAGTAACTTCTAGGGCAAAGATCCCTGAGCACAGAGCCGACCTTCTCTATGAAGAGGACCGGGTGCAAACACCCATATGTGGCCCTAAATTGTTAGCAAAGTAAAAAAACAAACATTTCATATGTATCAAATGATGCATGATTTTGTTTTTGCTATTAATTACTCCAGAAAATTGGCAAATTTTCCAATTTCTTTTTCGATACTTACTATAGCGTTTAAGCATTATACCTATATGCTTGACCGAAGAGAATCCTTTATTTAATTTTAATTTGCCGAAAGGGGATCCAGCATTTATATTTAGTTACTGGCAATGTAAAGGATTGTAAAAAGTATTACATTAGATCTGGAAAAAAGTAGATAGTCGATGATTTACAAGCTCATTTGAACCCAGCATCTATTTCTGGGCGCCGGGCACGCAGCTCTATCTGATGCATGTATGGCGGGGATTCCTTACCCATAAATGAACTTTTCCCGATTTTTTATGGATATCACTGCGGTCTTCGCCTAATAACGATGTCAGTCGATGCTCAGCCAGCCACAAGTAAATAAGCTTGTAGACTTTTAGCATGTGTAATATTAGCATAGTTCAGAACATTATTTTAACTTTTAATCATGGTGCCCCTAGTCAATCGCGGGGCCCGGGTGCTATGCCCGAAAAATCAGAGAGCAGAAGTCTGACCTTTAGCTCATACACACATTCGCTTGCACAACCACTTTTTACAGGGGGCATATTCACACATAGTACAAAGGAAGAACATGTATGTCAAAACCCAGACTCGAACCCAGGACGATCAGATCCGGGATAGACGCGTGTGAATATGCCCTCCTGTAAAAAAGGGCTATGTAAGTGAATATGATGTGGGAGTAGCCAAGACATACTCTTGGCCCTTGTTGGCGCTACTAAAAAAAGAGACCCACACTCGGCTTAAAATAGCCGTGTGCTTATACATGGCAAGTGCCGTAAGAAGCAACAACATCTCGCATATAGCCCTCCTCACCACTTTCTAAGTCACTTTAATATAACAATTTTAGTTAGGTATTTACGCCGGGCCTATAAAAATATGTTTTTTATATGTTTTTCAACAGATTTTATTCATTTCAAGTACATATGATTCTAAATTGATGGAGCTAAAGTCTATGTTGGTCTGAAATGGCCATCATTGAGTGCAGAGTTCCAAAGAAGGATATTGCATTTTAAATTTGAAACGAATGGCTACAAATTGAACTCGCACAGAATTTCCTCTCCCACCTAAGCCAGTGAATATTTTTTTGGCTACTCGCACAGAGTTTTTCTCATTATAACAAAGAAATAACAAAAATATTATTTTTGATTTCACTTTAATTGTATCCATTCTCGTACGATATTTCATCAGCAACTATAGTTAAATTTAGTTCTTTCACCATCTTTGTATCACGTTCCGTTTCCTAAATCACAAGCAGTAAAGTTAAAGAAAAATAGGATTTAGAAACGAAACAAATAATAATAATGAAAACTAATATGGAAATAAATGCTTTACGAAATTAATTGTGAAATACATTTTTCCGTTATAAAAATACGACAGAGACAACAAAGAAAAAAAAAAATCAAGCACGATTTGAGCCTCGAAATAAGGCAACCTGATAACGATCTCGGCTTAATGCTTCTGGTTTCATTGTATTAGACGGTGCCTGCTGTAAAAATGTTTAAATCACATAGTTTATAAAAGGAATACTAATCGAACGATATCATGTTAATATATAAGAGGAAGTTCTGCTTTAAAAACGACTTTTGCTTAAATGATAACTTTAACATTAGCTAAAACAAGGGAGTTAAAGATTTAATGAAAAAATAAAAATACGTGGAATTTTAATAAGAAAACAAAGCACTCTTTCAATAAAAGAAAAATATATTGAAAAGAAATTTTTTTTAAGGAAGTTAAACTGCTATTATTTAATATTATTTATATACTTTTAAATTAGGATGGTCTCTAAATACGTTTTGTACAATAATTTGCCCTAGAAGTTTTTCAAAAAAAATCTTTATTAATTTTTAATTAATTAAGAGATAACTTTTCAAAATGTGTGCTATGAATTAGATATTTCAAAAATAATCGAAAACACTAGTATGAAATCATTTTCAAATTAAAATATATGAAATGATATTATTCAGCCAAATCTTTCTAGAAAAACCACTTGTTTTCAGAGAATAAACTCACCTGAATCGGGCACCCATCTGAGAGGAGATTTTTCATCGTGAGTCCAAATGCATCCGAATTCGTATCCCTCCGTACAATGGCTTCGCACTGAAACTCAAAACACGTAATGAAAAAAAGTCTGGTTCAAGGAAAAAAACCTTAAACATATTAAGGAATGTCTGAAAAATTTATCACAAAACACCTTTGTTATCTCTACTAATATTATAAATGTGAAAGTTTGGATGGATGGATGTTTGTTACTCAAACACGCCAGAACAGCTGAACAGAATTGGATGAAATTGAGCACAAAGATAGATTAGAGTCAGAAATAGAACATAGGCTCCTTTTTATTCCGGTTCATTGAGTGGTTCATTTTTTATTCATTAAAAACTAACTTTCGCGCCAGAAATCTGAGGTCAAATCCCGCCAAAAATGAGTAAGGCTTCGGATTTTTTCCCCATTAGAAATGTGGTTAGGTTTAGCATAATTTCGACTGATTATTTCAAACGATTCTGTTTATTTTCTTAGTGTTTGATGTATTTAAAATCAAATGTTGTTAATGAGTTGATCTTTCGGATTCATTTTGAAGTACTTTTAAATGAAAAGAAAACAGAATAAAGGAAATAAAAAATTTCTAATCTGCATTGTGTCACCCCAACTGGCGTAGTAAAAACATTTGCGATACGCCAAGTGCCGTTGAAAGTTCTAGTTTCTAGTTGATGTTCAATCTTGCTTATGGCGCTTGTAAATTGATGATCATCATCATAAACTAACGCAATCAGTTCCGGTGACGCTATTTGTTGGACAACAACGAGAAATGATTCAATATCCCAAAATAGAGGATGAAGTAGAATTTCGCTTACCCTTGTATATTTGAGGAAGCAGAAAGATTCCATAGGCATAGCATACATATAGAAGTTTGGTCCAATGGCCCTTGACAGTTGTCATCAAATTTCTAATTTTCTGGAAAAGAAAAAAGACTCGAATGTTTTATTTTAAATCTAGCCACCTTTTGCTAAGTTCCGGTTCACCAGAATTAAAGGTCATTAAACTTTTCAATTAAATATTTTATATAACTTTTTTCTAAATGTCTTCTTTAGCAAAACATTTTTAGGCTTCAACTTTTAATAGGAATATAATTCATACTCTCATCAAAACCTTACGCTGTTCCGTTCATTGTACTATACATCTCTCCGATTTTTTGCCAATTTCTACAAAATTTGAATTTTTCATCGAAGCGGAAGTGATTGAACGTTAATTAATATTAAAAAATTAATAATCAAATACGTTTTTTTGAAAATGTGAGTGTAGAAAAGAGAATCGTTTCATATTGAAATTTTATGTGCAGAAAAGAATTATGCAATTTCTTTTATTATCAATTTCTTTTATTTATCATCAGTTTTAAGTTTCCTTTTCAAAAGAAATTTATATGACATAAATGATAATATTTTATTTTGTTTCAGTCAATAGCCTTACCAAAAAAATTAGAATTTTAAAACGCACAAAAGAAAAATATATTCGTTGAAATATTCTTGATTACTCCAGCTTTTATTTTGGAAAGAAAAATCTTCGCTGACCAATTCTAGCCGAGATATGAAGTTTTGAATATAACTATTTTAAGAAAATTATCAATTTCTTAACTTCAGGCTAATTACTCCGCGCACATATTAGTATGTCTTCTTCGAGACGATCAACAGTTAAAACCAATTTTAAGTCCCCAAGAATGTCAAGTTAAATGATTATTGAGGATTTAAAAAAATTTAACTGTGAATCTTTAAGTACCCCAATTCATGATAAATATTTACAGAAACATCGGATCAAAAGATTACAATGATTTTTTTTCACTTGACGTACTTTTTTATTAAAACATTTAAGAAGTTTTGCTTTAAAAGAAGGATTATTTTTTTGTACTTGTTTTACTGTTACAACAGTTACATTTTCACCTGTGAAATTTCATTGGTATTTTAATCTTTAAACATTTTTGAAAAAAATTTCTTTTTGGAATGTAATTTGCATTTTTAAAACCACTGATACTGTTAATTACTGGATGTCTTTCATTTTATGACGAGAATTTTAAATTACATGACTGAATTGTAGATGACGCCATTTGTTTGGCGCAGTACAGCCATTTTTGGCTCTTGCACCATTAAATCACACAATCCAATCGAGGAAAACAACAGAGCGGTCTAAAATCGTGCATTTTTCAAATATTTATTCCCAGTTTTAATAGTAATAGAGTGAACCTTTCTTTTTATTTAATATAAAATGTCTTTCATCAAATATTTCTCATTGGACTAAGGGTATATACAAAAATGCCCAGATCAAGGGCATATGGTTGAATGAAAAGAAAGGAATTCGTTGTCAGCAATCATGGAATGATTGATCGAAAGTTTCTAGAAGCCATAAATGTTTTCCATTTGATTTTTCAATTCGTTAATAAAACACTTTTTATTCATCCATTGAAGTTCAAATACATTTTTATAAAACTTGTAGTGGTTGACACTTGAAGTTAACACAGTTTTTTTAATATCAATTAATTAATTAAACTTTCTTGCAATACCTTTTTGGTCACCAAAGTCGCCGAATCTTTGCCAAGCTCTGAGATTACTGACGCAACACTCAGTCATAAATAATATAAGATGTATATAAATAATATAAGAAAATTAGTAGGAATTAAATTTTATATATATATTCTCTAATTTGCACTTTTCGGGGTTTAATTTCCAGTAAGTACAAATTTAATCCTTTAATATGAGTATTTTTTAATAAGGTGAATGCCAGATGTTGATAAAAGCTAATTTTCCCTTTGCATGTTCCATACACTCTTGCAAGTGAAATTCTTATTTTTTGTAAAATAAATAGTTGGAAAACATGTTCAATATTTTCTTAAAAAATAGATTAAAAATTAAAATTTAATTTTGATTTTGAAATTATTACTAATTTTTTTTTTTTTGAAAATTTATAATGGACGAAGATAATTTTTTCAATCCTGAGATGACGTAAAAACATTTTTTTTTTATATTTTTAGATGCTATCGCAGAATAAAACTAACTTTTCGTCTAACATTTAATCAACTAAAATTTTAAAAAGTCACTTTGAGATGCATATTCCCACCCTCCAAAGTATATACATGCCAAATGGTACTCAAACGGTCTAACCTGTGGAATGTGAACACATTCATTTTTATTTCAAGTAAATGTAAAGATAATATTATTTTAATTACAAAAGTTACTTTAAAGTGTAAATAATTTACCTGTTCTTCAAAATGCAAATACATTTAGAACCGAATTTGAAATTGTAAAGTTTTCTTGTATGTATATTACAAAATAAAAATTGTTATTATAGAAATTCATTGTTTTCCCTTTTGAATGGTTCGAATAGTAATTAGAAACTGCTATTTTTTGCATACTGCATTTTTGAATTATTTGAGAAATTTGAAAGCATAAGTTAGAGAAATCGCTCATTTGCCATTCACTCAGATTTTTCAATTTTAATGCCACGTTTCCAGTGCTTGTTGTCTTCAAGAGGCTGTGAATTTAACATTTCCTCCAAGTTGGTTTCAGTCAATATTATTTAACAACATACTTTAGGGATATATTTCCATGTTTGCGAAAAATTATAATTTGGCAGATCGATATGTTATTTATTATGTTTTAATAAAGACATTTATTTATTATGTTTTTAAACAAGTTTCGTAAATCAAAGTGGAAGTATCTTTGTGAAGTCTGAAATTGAATTTAATTCTGCTTTGCCGCACGAATGTTTCACTATAAAAAAGACTGATTTACCAGAATCTTAAAAACTTAATCCTATCGTGTCCTACCGTCACAAGAAAAACCCTGAACATGGTTGCCGTCAGTAGACGAGTCTAAGTAAGGAGGGAAATAGGAATAAATTGAGTTGAAGGAAAGGCATTGAATTCATAAATAAGACGACATATACAGAGAATCCGGCCTGAAAACTTCGTCAAGGGTCACTTCCAGGCAAGGATTCCCGGCAAAATAAGGGATTTTTTCTGTGAGGCGTCGGTGGGCAATGGTCTAAGGTATTGACACCTCGTGACCCAAAAATTATGGCAAAAGAGACATAACAATTTAAACAGCAAAGCACAAAAACAAAACAAAACATTAAAAAAACATCACCAAATGAAACAAAAATATATAAAACGTAAAACTACATAACAATATTTAACCAAAATTGAAACGAACAACTCAATTAAATAAAGAAAACAAAAAGAGAAAAAAAAGGCTTGGTTTATTTTGTTAATTAATTTAGATTCATTTGTATTTCAGTTATAGCTGCATTTGCGCTCACCAAATACAATGATTGACTTTAAAAAACTAAAAATTTGTAATTCTTAAACTTGTTTGAATCCGTAATAATTTCTAGTTCCAATTCCAGTTTTAGTTTTGTTTCCGTAATTAGCGCAGTTTTTGTTTAGTTTACGTAATTTTATTAATTATATTAATTTGGGTTTGTTTCATTAATTGGTTCTATTTCATTTACCTTTCATTTTGTGAACTTTTAGCATTTAAAGGTGAATGCAGTTTTAATTTCGATTTCGACCTAGTTGGTTTCGTTTTAATTTTTGTAGACCAGGAAATGAGTTTTAATTGTTTTAATAATTATACACACACACACACACCGCAGGATTCATAATGAATGGACCAAAAAGAATAGCGCAGTGTGACTGCCGTAATGGATTTATTCAGCGTGTGTTTTAACTAATATGGGCAATGAAAGGAACCAAAAGTTTTATTGTAGGTGAAATAGTTTTTCATTTATAGGTGTTTTTAGAAAAAATGTCGTGAATGCAAGAAAAAATCTGCATATATAAGTATATTTTTACCCATCACTTCTTTGCATCTCAAATTTTTAAAACATTTTGGTTCATTTCATTCCTTATTATTTTATATCACTTGTGTCCAAAGACATAAATTTACAATTCGATGTAGAGTGTTAACCGTTTTGGCGAAATATCAGTAAAATGTATTACAAATTTTCCTTTTTCTCAAAATATATTATGTTATCAAAGAATTTTTTGTATTTATAATGTTTATAATAGACAGTACATCTAAAGATCATAAATATATTTTTTAAATCCAATTTTTCAAATTTTTTTCTTTGAATGTAGTTGGATACCTTAAATAAATAAATCATTTGAATATATATGACATGCTTAAATAATGAAAACTGCGAAAAAATGATAGAATGGTGAAGAAATTACTCGAAAAATAAGTAACCAAGAATAAACGTGGAACGTAACTCAGGATCACGTGTTAGTGCATTCACAGTAAGTAAAACAGAAGACAGAAAAATAAATGATTTCCCTCCGCTTTCGAGTTAAAAAACAAAATTAAATTCGCAGAATCGTCGCGCCTCGATAATATGCAACTCACTCATAAGGGTGTAAGAGATCATTGACCTTCCTCATTATGTATTGAAACTCAGAGAAATGTTTTTCCGGGCAACGTATCCCATGAGAGATTCATAATTTATTACGTGTAAATTGAAATAAATGAATAATTGTCATTTCTTGAAAATGTAATTGATTATTTTTTGAAATCTATGAGGTTGCGTTTTTTCTATTTCATATTTATATAAATAAAAATGAATGTTTGTCTGTATGTCTCTTATACTCTGCCGTATCGCTCATCCGATTCCGATAAAACTTCGAATACTTATTACTTGCACTTGCGTTATGGTTATAGGCATAGTAAAATTATATAATCTATATAAATAAAAATGAATATTTGTATGTGTGTCTCTTATGCGCTGCCGTATCGCTCATTCAATATATATATATATATATATATATATATATATACATACACTGAAGTGACAGAACTCATGGGATGACTGTTAATATCGTGTCGGTCCTCCTTTTGCCCCGCGAAGTGCAACAACTCGACGTGTCATGGAGTCCACAAGTCGTTGGAAGTCCTCTGCAGGAATATTGAGCCATACCGTCTGTATAGACGTCCATAATTGTGAAAGTGTGGATGGTGCAGGAGTTTGGGCACGAACGGACCTTTAGATGATGTCCCATAAATGCTCGATGGGATTCATATCAGGCGATCTAGCCGGCCAAATCATGCGCTGGAATTGTCCGGAATGTTCTTCAAACCAATCGCGAACAGTTCTGGCCCGGTGACATAGCGCATTGTCATCCATAAAAATCCCATCGTTGTGAGGGTAAGTGAAGTCCATGAATGGCTGCAAGTGATCTGCAAGCAGCTGAACATAAACATTTGCAGTCAATGATCGGTTCAGATGCACCAGAGGACCGAGTCCATGCCATGTAAAAACAGCCCACACCATTATGCAGCCACCACCAGCTTGAACAGTGCCTTGCTGACATTTTGTGTCCATGACTTCGTGGGGTCTGCGCCACACTCGAACTCTACCATCAACTCGTAATAACTGAAATCGTGACTCATCTGACCACGCCACGGTTTTCCACTGGTCTAGGGACCAGTCTATATGCTCACGAGCCCAGGAGAGTCGCTGCAGGCGATGTCGTGCTGTCAGTAAAGGCACTCGAGTCGGTCTTCTGCTGTCATAGCCCAAGGGAGACGAATTTCGCCGCACAGTCCTATCGGACACGTCCCTCATGCGTCCCACATTGATTCCTGCAGTTATTTGAAGAAGTGTTGCGTGTCTATTAACATTGACCATTCTACACAGTCGTCGGTGGTCTCTCGGCACACTCTTGATACTGTGGATCTCGGAATGTTGAATTGACTAACGATATCCGCAATAGAATGACCCATGCGTCTAGCTTCAACTAACATTCCACGTTCAAAATCTGTAATTCTCGTCGTGCCGCCATAAATCACGAAAAACTTGTTCACATGAATAACTTGAACACAAATGAACGCTCTGGAAAACGAACTGCGCATTTATACTTTTTCGCTGCGATACTACTGCCCTTCAGTGTATATATATATATATATATATATATACATAAATTAACAAAATAAGATAACCTAATCAAAATAATCAATAGAAAAATCATTAGAAAAAAATAGTCAGTAGAAATAGTCAATAAAAAAGGAATCCGGCCTGAAAACTTCGTCAGGAGCCACTTTCAAGCAAGGATTCTTAAACAGGGAATTTTTTCTGTGAGGCGTCGATGGACAATGACCAAAAGTACTGACGCCTCGTGGCCCGAAAATCCCCCGAAGATGAAAGCAAAAGAGACAT
>JAPMOQ010010319.1:2781-14188 GCA_026543055.1 Argiope trifasciata
TGAATAAATAAATGAAATGAATAAAATGAAGAACAGCCTAGAGAAAAAAACTGAATAACTGAAAGGAATTGAATGAATAAATTCAAATGACATGCTTTGCCAAAGGTAAAAAAAATTTTTTGGGAAAAAAAAAACCTTTTTATCTAACCAAATAGGAAAAAGAAAAGTCAAATCCATTTTTATAAGAAATTCGTGACCATAGAAACTATATTTTTCGATTAAAAAAAATCTTTAAATGCAGTTTTCTTAAAAAATCTTTGCTTTTTATAAAAATTCGCTCCCGCTTTTCTTTCCGCTAATACAATAACACAAGATCTAATAATAAGAATTATATGAAAGTTACAATATAGGATCCAAATAATATCGGCAACGAAATGAAAAAAGAAATTTGCTGTTGGTGAAATACTTCTTTACTTTCTCACATAAGGCAGTAAAGAGAAACTATAGTAATCATCAAAAAATCCGAACTCTAGATTTTGATGAATCTCCACATTTTAGAGCTCTCTGAAATTGTAAAATATATTTTTCGAAAATGTTCGTCTGTCTGTCTCTAACTAACAGTATGAAATTCAGCATATGGACTTTATACCAAATTTTCAGATTACTATCAAATTTTGTGTAAAAAGTATTTTCAAACAGGTCTGTATATCCCGTAGTTCAAATAAACGATAATTGCAAAACTAAGTTAAATAGGTAAAATTCGGTTGCCATATTTAATATCTATGGTATAGACCCCATAGATATTAAATCTGAGTCATATTTTGAGTGAAATGCAATCATGGATCGACTATCTATCTGTTTGTACTTTCAGAAACATGTGAATGTTATGTTTCAAAAATGTAGTGACATAAGTATATCAAATTTGGAATGAAATTTTGTGATTACACGAGTAGTTTTTGTCAAATTTTTGCTTCAATCGATTGAGAAAAACGTGCTTAAAGCATTAATTTTATTTTTGGATACCATTAAAGCATGTCAAAGATTATTTGAGGGGGAAAAAAACCCTTGTAATGAGCTTTCTGAATTTCTACTATTGTCTATTATGGCTCTCATAGCCATAACATTAAAAGAATCTGAAACGAAGGTACCAAGTTGATCTTAAATCTCCAATAAAAAATGAGAAATCATTTCATTGATTTCTGTTGCTCTAATCTTCTTCTAGGTCTACCATGCAGGTATAGATGTAAACTTTTATAAAATACTAGAATTTCTGAATAAAAGAAAAAGAATGCCTTCGGGAAGATTCTATGCGTATGCTGAAGGGCTATCTAGCTGCTTTAGAATACAAATGAATATGGTTAATATAAATCATAAGGATTTAAATAGATAAAGTTTAGTATACATGTGATCTAAATTATTGATCCGCAACAAATTTCAAATCAATTCGTTTAAGGATTTGAATTCAAAAACATAAAAATTTAGGTAAGTAGAAGTTGGTTCAAAATTTCAGCATATAAAGTATGGATCCTTATCAAATTTTTAACCATATGTATTGAAGCGTCGACAGTTTGTCTGTCTGTGCTTTCACGTGGGTGTAAATTATGGTTACTCAAATGCGCAATAACTGAAAATAACTGAAATAAAATCATAAGTCTGCTTGTGAATACAGTCGTTGTTCGATGCTTAATTTTGGTTTCTATCGTATAAAAAAATAATCCAAAATATATGACCTATTTTTTGGTGCTTGTGGGTTGACACTTTTCTTTTCGGTGATTAATCGCTAAAAATTGCCAAATGTCACCAGCTAAAAGGTTTTTTTTGTAATTCTTTATCTCAAATTGCATACGATTGAAGAAATGCAAGTGCCGATTTTTTTATACTTTATTACAAAGCACTCATCTCTTATATACCGAGTCTGAAAATAAAAATCTGAGCATTCTACTTTCAGGGTAATGTAACACACATTACCCTGAAAGTAGAATGCTTTCTCGTGGGTGTAAAAACCACACGAGAAAGTTTCGGCGGGAATAAGCTTGCTAGTTAATTAAATATATCTTAGCCTATAATCACAGTTGTATTGTTCAGAATCTAAAAATGTAACAACAACAGAAACATAAGTTTGTACTCTGGAACGAACCACACATAACTAACCATGGCTGAAAATTAAACTAAATTAATCCAGCTAAATGTTTCCAAATGTTTTATCTATTTATAGGCATTGAAAAGGCTAATAAATAGGAAATAGTATACTATTAAATTTAAAGGCTCTATTAAGTCAGATATCATGACGGATATTTGAAATATAAGTTGCTTTTTGTCTTCTTAAATAGTTTTCCTTTGCGAGTTATATTTATATTTAATTTAAAATTATTTTTCAAAAGAAAAAAAAAAGAATGGTCAAATTTTTACGCATCGATCATATTTTCCTAGGTGTAATCCGTAATGTTCTCTATAGTTTGTGAATTGAATTTCCCAATGTGGGATATAGCGACAAAGATTATCTTCCGAATGCCGACAGGTTACAGTTAGAGGATATCAAAATATTTCTGAGATTGAATAACGATGCTTAAATCATGTTTGCTTGCAAGAATGTAAGATATAAGGATGACAAATGAATGTTCGGTTCTTCAATTTTAACTAATTAATTAATTTTTTTTATTCCTCAAAGTTATTTTCGCCCTAAACCGCAACTGTGTCGACTGTACATTTTGAGCATTTTAACAGAATATGGTAAATGCCGTTGCCTTCATTGCACTCGATGCACAAGAAACTGTCTGAAAGATTAAATCTGTTCAAGCGACCTGAAGTAATAATTGCTTGTTTTTTTTTCCTTCAACAAACCTATCGTTGCCATTACCAAAAGAGAAATTAACCTTTTTATTTGCAGCAGCATGCTAAATGCAATACCACAGTTACAAGGAGTCGCATTTTTTGCATGGTCAATTTCGACAGCTGCCTGAATCCTTCTAATATACCTCTTTCGGAGTCGCATTTTTTGCATGGCCAATTTCGATGACTGCCTAAACCCAACAATTTCAATCTAATCTACCTCTTTCAAATAATATCATCTCAGATACAGTGACGAAGCTCTCCCACTCATCATATATTGCAAGAAATATGATGAACTTGACGTAATTATTTCACATTTTGCTTGAAAAAATTGTTTAACACCAGAGTAAAATAGAAGTTTATTTTTAACAGAAAGAAATGACTGGTTTCGTTTTCATAAACAAACCTAGCGTTGCCATTAGCAAAAGAGAACTAAACCTTTTTATTTTGTTAAGTATAACGATAACAAAGAAGACACGTTTTCTACTATCTTGCAGATATATCTCGGTTTTGGCGACAGAGATCAGACGGCTGCATTGGAAAAAAGCATCACCAAATTAACTAAAAACCCATTTCGTCGCCACAATCATTGTTCCCAACGTCAGGACCCCCGACATAAACCAGAGTACCATTAAAAACAGAAAAAGAAACTAAGTATCCAGTGGTCAGACAGAAATAGAGAAGGGGGAGATAACTGGATAAAATAAAGCAAAAACACCCTTTTAAAGCTGTAAATCATCAAACCCTCAAAGAACCCTTTTTCTTTCAAAAACTTCAGGGTACTAAATCACAGCAACCTCCCAATCCTTTGTCATCAAGTGAACTTGTCAATCCCAAAATGCCAGCAGACAAGAAAGTGGTTTCCTTATTCAAACCGTCTGCTCTATTTCTGTGATGCACACAATTCCATTAAAAGGGGTGGACCCGACCCCGAAACTGACCATCAGAAATCAATCCAACTGTGTTCTAATACTTCTGGCTGATAAGAAGTAATCTTTACTAATCACGTAGTCGCCAGACCTGTGGAGACTTCGTCTAGGGAGGGGTGAACTGGTTCTTCGTCCCCTCGATTAACAAAGTCTTTTTCTTTTTGTTTACTTTCTTCTTTGGAGCAGTGGGGAGAAAAGGGGAGATTTACGACCACTCCAGAAGAGATTGGGTCCTTTTTCTGTCTTTTGGTGATGTATTCTGGGTTTGTGACCTGTTGACCCTAGACGATAGGGGTCTTTCATTTCCAAGGTCCTGTTATTTTGAGATTCACTTTTTTTTTCTTTTTTAAATGTAGGGAGACATACAGACCTTGAATAAGTTTTTCTTTGTTATGTGTTAGTCAGCACTTTATGAGTTTTCAGCTTAACGTTGTTGACCATTTATCAGTCATTAATATTAGTCCTGTAGGGTTAGTTTTAGACGGTAAATTTAGCTTTAACCCCTTCCCGTAAAATGACGAATATAGATCGTCATTGATTTTTCATGCCATATAGCAGTGCTCCGCAACCGGTGTGCCGCGGCGCACTGGTGTTTCATGAGCCAGGTACAGGTGTGCTACCGTCAAATACATTGTATTTGACATTTTACAATTTTTCATCATGTATTTAATATACAATGACAATTTTTTTTCATAATAATGTGTATTTTTCTAAATATACTATAAAATAATTATTATGTGGTCATGCTTAAAAGATTTTGACCAAGAACTTCGGGTCGCGGTGTCAAATATTGAGCCGAATATAAAACTTTTGTGTTCATTGAAACAAGCGCAGGTATCACATTAATAATCATTATGATTGCGTAGAAATAAATATGTTATGGTTTGATGTATGTATACTTTTCAAATAAAAAACAAACATTTATTGTAAAATTTGTGTATCAGTCAATCCCTATATACTTTAGCTTTCGGTGTGCCGCGGAATTCTAGAAAGAAATAAGGTGAATCGTAGGCGAGAAAAGGTTGCGGAGCACTGCCACATAGCACAAAGACTAGCTACACTCGTAATTGTGCTATATGGCGTGACGAGCTACACTCCTCTTGCGACTAAGTTACTGTTGAATATGATAATTAATTTTATTTTAAAATTTCTAGTATGCTGAATGCGGATGCACTTTTATTGCTTATGTTGATATCACAGATCACTATCATATATCGTTTGATTGTCTTGATACAAGTTACCGCCAAACTATTAGAAGTCATTCTAATAATTTCGTTCATTTATTCTAATAAACATGTAGCCTGAACATCTGACTTACTAAATGCTAAACATGCAGTGAAATAAACACCTTAATGAATAAGAGTAATGTAGATCAAGATGATCAAAGTGATTCAGAAAAATCAGAAAAAAGCATACATTTAATTTACTGATAATGAAACTAATGATAGTGAAATAGTACCAAGAGGACGAAAACGCGCATAGTGAGTAGTAAGTGAATTTTGTGAATACTCTGGAGTGGTAGACATATTTTGTGCCTGTAAAGGCCTTATCACACGGCAAAATATCTTTGGCACTTTTCGTCAGCAAACGACATCGAATGTGGCGTCACTTCAAAGTTTCACATGATTGGTTGAATTTCGTTTGCGGACAATATTTCCGACGACATTTTCGAAATGGTTAGACAAAGTTGTCGATTATGAAACTTACTTGACTAGTTTTTGAGGGCAGAAACGGAAAAGTACTGGCGAAATTTCACCATGTGATAAGGCTTTAATAAAATAAAAAATGACAGGAATGCCTGACGTAAATGCGAAAACTATGGGCTAAAACGAAATCACTAGAGATTACAAATATATCCATACCAATAATATAATTTTAATTAATAATTATAAATTAGTTAGAATTATAAAATAAACTAAGTTTTCTTAAGTAAACATTAAATAGCTATTTCGCCCATAATTTTACGTTCTTAAATCTTATTGCAAGGGGTTAGTAGGCATATTAAAGCGGCCAAATCTACGATTATGAGTGTCCCATTCAAAAGTTTAAGTGCTCCATGGATTAAGCTTCCGATCAGGCTTCTGCTCTAGAAAGATAGTTTAAGACCAACTCTAATGTAGGGCTCGCAATTCTGGGGTGGGGGGAGGGAAGCACCTCTGACAAAAATTCTAAAAAGCTGTAATTTTTCAAAAATAACTAAAAAATAAAACATCTGATGAAGTTTGTTAATGTACGCCAGAAGGAAAATACTTCAAGACTAGCAGTAGCAACTCTTTCTTAAAAAAAAATTTTTTTTTATAAATGAAATTTTAAGTCTACAGTTTTGTGGACTTAGAATTAGAATTGCTAAAAATTAAAAAAATTAGAATTGCTAAAACGCTTAATAATTAAATTAGAATTTAATTAGTTTAAATTACAATTGCTAATACGCATACGTAGAATTACATCAATAATTTCAAATTAATTTCATTTCATGAAAACATTTTTTTCACAGGAATTAGATCATGGGTGGAGATTTTAATCATCAATTCCTGTCACTTATTGTTAAAAATATAAATATTGCTGAGTATAATCAGTTACTCAAATATGCAATTTCGTACTGCAGCAATATTTTCTCAGAAAATTCTAAATCAAGGACTCAGTTCTAGATGGATGGAAACATATAGAAATCTTTAAGAATTAACATAATTTTATAGTAATATAATAAGCATATCTTTAAATATATCTTCAGTGAAATTTTTTTTAATGAAATTTATATACATCAGAAACTTTTCATCTTAATTTTTAAGCTCTCACATTAATCATAAGCTTATAGTTAATTTCTATATTGTGAGAAATATCTCTTTCTGGGTGGATTAAGTGGAAAATTACTTTGTGAATATTAATTTCATGAAATAACAATATTTTATTTGCACAAATTGGATCAAGGATCGAGATTTAAGCTATTGATTCCTGATATACATTATTAAAAATATAAATACTAATGAACAAAATAGAATAGTTACTCAAGTATGGAATTCGGTATTGTAATGGTAGCGATATTTTCGGCAATATTGTAACAATTATTTATTAGATCAAGAATATAGTTCTATATGCAAGTGAATGGAAAAATATAGAAATCTTGAGAACTAACATAATATTATAGTAATGGAAGTAGCATATTATCTTTGAATATATCTTCATTTAAAAAAATTTTATGAAACTAAAACAAACCAGTACTTTTTTTATCTTAATTTGTAAGTGTGCTCTTTAATCATCGTCTCATAGTTAATTTCTATACAGTGCGAAATAATTACAGCCTCCTAGGTTGAAAAATACTCGATATGATGTAAATAATATGTTGCTTTAATTGATAAACGTCCTGTTTAAGAAATACGAAATCTCAGTTTTTTAACAGTATTTGTTCTTATTAGTCACGTGCAGAAAAATATCCTTGATACGCTGATATTGTGGACAAAACATTGTCGATTTGAGGGAAGTGTCACGGAGTGTTTGAACTCAAGGCTCTTTACCTCCGAATATTACAGATGAATAGGATAATGGCAGGGCTAAATATAACACTCTATCAATATTTTATGTAATTTGTATTTCTCAATACAGGCTGCTGTGACCTGGTGGTAAGGTCTTGGCTTTGGAGTAGGAGGGTGTCAAGACCGAGACCCGATTCCTCCGAAGAACCTTCATGAATGCTGGTCTAGTGCACGTTAAGTCCATCGGGGCAGAACATCCTCCCACTAGGGTGGCCTGGAAGTTTGAAGAGGGGGTGCCAGTTCAGGTATCGTCCTAGTCATCTGAACGTTCTTCAAAATTATGAAATTATTAAATTCCAATATAACAATAATAGCCCAAGTGTGGCTTTAAAACGGGACTTTAATATATCTAAACTCAACCATGACGCGTATACTCGTCAAAAAGAGTTAACTGGTCATTTGAGTAAAATATCTATACGTATAATAAAGCTCAATGTGTGTGTGTGTGTGTGATGGCGCTCTACAGACCAGACCGTTGGACCTACAGCTACCAAATTTGGTACATGTATACCTTGGAGGTTGGGAATGTACACCTCGGAGCCCTTTTTTTTAATTTTTAATTAGAATTTGAATTAATTAAAATTTAAGCGACATTTCGATGATTTTCCGATATAACTTCCGAAAATATTATCGCACAAACATGATTTTTACATCAATTTAAAGATTACAAAATTAGCTTTCTAATGGCATCTTTGTTTTAATGTATAACTTAAGCTTCTATTTTTAACGAATTTTTAAAGAAATATTTTAACCATGTTTTACAACAATATATTTCGGTCAAAACAATAAAATTTAATCTGCACGAGCACGTCGAGGGGGAAAAATTAGGTTTTATCAGCATGTTGCCATCCTATTGACGGAAGTTCAAACTAAAAAAAAAAAAACTATCATTACAAATTAAATCTAAAGAAATGCAACTTTCAGCACGTGACTGGATAAAATAAAAGAAATATAATATGTGACATTTTCTAAAATAAATAATGAACGAGCAAAGGGAAAAAAATAGCTTTTATTAAACTGTTGAAATCATACTGACAGAAGTTCAAATTAAAAAATAAATTAACTATGACTGCAAATTAAATCGAAAAAAAAAAAAAATGTAACATTCACCACGTGATTGGATGAAATTAAATAAATATTAAATGTTATTTTTTCTAAAAAAGAAATACAATACAAAGGTTTCTATGATGGTTTGCAACATCTATATCATTAATTTAGTAAATCAATGTTACGTGACTTTCGAAGTTTAAGTATATCTGGCAGAGAAATTATAAAGAGAGCAAGGCACATAAGTATTTAATTGAAAATCTTAGACCCATTACTCTTGGAATACCAGCTGGTCGCCAAAGGCGTCTAGTAATAGTAATAATCATACCGAGATTTATATTCTCACCCTCATTAACGATTTCTTTTACAAAACGGTAATGTACGCGAGGCGTCACTAGAGTATTATTATTATTAACAGTAGAGTAGGCTTAATATGCAAATTAATGTATGTAAATACATATAATAATAGTTATTTAGAATCTATAAAAAAATATTCTTCCTTAGTGTTAATATAGTAAAATAAAAATTTATAAATATGCCGGCATTTTATATCAATTGAGAATAGTGCAATTTTTCTTTGATTATAAACAGATAAAAAGTGGTACTAATCTATTATTATTTCGAACTTTGATTGTTAAATATTTTTTAAAGTATGTTAAAATCAATCAAGTTAATTATTTCAACTTGTGTCATAGAAACATGATTATTGCAGCGAACGTACATCTAATTGCAAATAATCCTTATAGCATAATTTTGTTTCTAGGTGTTTTTTTTTTAAATTGAAATAATATAATTAATAAATAATAATGAGCTGAATTTAGGTGATATAATAAATAAATAAAAGTAACTTGGTAATAGCTTTAGTTAAAAAAATTATCAATTTAATGTATTCTAAAATTTTTAATATCTAACATTTTCCACTATAAGTAAAGTTCGCTCTGTTTCATTAAGATCCAATAGATGGCGCTGTACCTCTAATTCTGCAAAAATTAGAGATAGAAAATGGATTTCTTCTCGTATGTACAAAGCTATTTTCCGCAAAAGAAGACAAAACAGAGATTTAAAAAAATAAACGTTATTAGAATGTAGATTCAATGAAAAGTTTGTTTTGTATTTCAGATATTTTTAATTAATTTTTTTACATTATCTCACTGATAATGAGTTTTGGCATGTTGCATATTTTAATTTTTTGCAAAATATCTATCTTAGAATTTCTTCGATACTTTTGCCTGAATTTAAAAGAAATAATAATCAAAAAACAAAGTTATAGACTACATGGACAACGAATCCTTAACAAAATAGGGTTATGTGAAAAACTTTGAGGTTCTAGAAATTGTCTTTAATCAACTTCATTGAATTAATTATATCTAGAGGTACTTCTCAAAAAAAAAAAAAAAAAAAAAAAGAGTTAGAGAAAATGAACATTCTTTATCATTTTTGGATTTGAATTTTTATATGATATGAGTTTCAAATTTTTGGACACCATTAAAATATGATTATCGTTAATAGAACCTACAGTATTTTATTTAAACAACGACTGTGTATGGTAAATATAATAATTAACTTTATATGCATTTTAATTGAAAAAGAAAATTCATAATGTGGCTAATAATCTGATATTTTCTTTTGCTAATTATTTAAAAAATATATAATTGACGTTATAATACCGATTTTAATGTTTCATAATGATACTCCTACAGTTTTAGAACGGATATCTTAAATCTTTTATTTAGAAAATCAAAGTATTAAATGAAGAGAAAAAAAAGATAGTGTAAGATGCAAAACATATCCTACACATGGGAAAAAAAGCATTCTTTTTTCAGACCACTGTTTTTCCCACAAGCAATTTGTATATTTAATTTACATTAAATGTATAACATAATAAACCATAAGCAATCATAACATGTTGATTAGGGTTTTTTTGGCGCAAGAACCCTATTTGGTCATAAGCAAATGGTAAAATTATTGACCGAATTGTAAAATCACACATGATAAAAATAAAAGCAGAAAAGTTCTCAATATACAAATACCAAAAATAAAAGTTAAAATACTTACAAGGTTAAAAATGTAAATGAAAAAAAGATGGAAAAAACGCATTACCATGATGCTATGTAAAAGTCAAGCGTGAACGGAAGTTTTATAAGTTAAATACAATTGTAAATGCGAATGGGTTAAAATTTTTTTAAAATATTTGGATGGAATTTTTCATCCGACAGGTTTTGTAATGTTAATGACGATGACTAAAAGAAGTGTAAACGAGATGAATTAAGAGACGGGCACTCGATTAAAATATGTTTAATGGAAAAATCCGCACGACATGTGGAAATCCACACACATTTAGAAGCCGCCTCGCCCGCAGTGTATAATGATGTAATGTGTATAACGACTATGCCCTATACGAAGGCATGTCAATTTGGCATCAAACTCTCATATAGGGTGAACAGACCACAAATCAGTCCTGAGTTTTATTGAATGCAATTTATTATGGATCTACAAATCCCATGATTCTTGCAAAGTAGCAAAAATGTGGCGTACAAGTAGCAAAATATTTTTTTTAAATTATGTATTGTATAAATGCATTGTATAAATTCTTAATTTAGTGTACACAATAAATTCATTCTTATATATTGTAAATCAAAAGCAACAAACCAAACTGCACTTTTTAAAAGACTTGTTTTAAGTCGTATTACATTTAAATACTGTGTCAATTACGAAGTTCAGTGTTAGATAAAACATATCCTTATGTTTAAAATTACTTCATTACATGTTAGATATTCAAATCAATTAAGGAATCGAATGCGATACATATTATTTACTTTCGAACTTATAGATTTCGTTTTGCTTCTATGATTCAGAGAAGTAAGAACGTCAAACAGATCGCATCTGTCATCACTATCGTCGAAATATCATTATGCATTTTATTGAAGAACCAATAATATAGAGTATTTATAAAAATAGCAAAATGATAGATCGTAATAAAATTATGTAAAATATATTAAAAAATAATGAGAATAAAATTTTATTATTAGCTTGTTCGGAAAGTAATTTCGTTTTTTCCTGACAAAGGATTTAATTGCATTTTTCTCACCCAATTTCATACTTAAACCGCAAAATCATTTTATGTTTTAAGAG
>JAPMOQ010010320.1:6760-41066 GCA_026543055.1 Argiope trifasciata
ATGCTTAGACTAATCTATGCGCTGCCATTTTGTGTTTTTAGTACATTTGATGATGGTTATCACATTCTAAAATGTCTCTTTCGGGATGTTTTAGTACTTATCGATATAAAAAAAAGAAACCTTGCGATGAATTCTTAACTGAGGTTGACAGAGATAAATTTTATTTCATTTACCTCATGATAAAGAATATCTCCATTGGAATCCTTCCATCAAAAATCCATTGTACAATCGGCGACTTGATCATGGTCTGCAGATCATCATTGGGATGCTCTGTGTAGATGAATCATATATTAGAGTAAGGAAAGTTATTTTTGTTATTTCCATTATCATAAGAAATTAAATACACTACAAAATCTTTACACACTGGCCATTCTTGAAAACCGAATGAAAACTCAAATATATTCATTGAAACTTTAGTTAACTACGTTACTTCAGAAAAATTAGGAATTGAAAATGCTTTTGACGGTTTAGTTGTATTAACATCCTGGTTTGAAGCAAAACTTGGGCTATTCTGGAACGGATCTCGTCACTTTGAACTGCAGTCAGATGAAGAGGACGACACCCGAGCCGGTACTCCCCCTCTCCACACCACACCAATTATGCTCTCTTTATAACTTATCAGCCAAATATATTCAAACTCCGATAATCAAGTAACTATCAAGTAACGTTTTTTAAAGGCTATAAAATTTATTTTCCTGTTAAATTCATTATGAGTTGGATGGATTTCCAAATTTATTACAAATATTTAATATAATCTGACATCAAGTAATTTGAAAAAGTAACCGTTGAGTACCTCGTTCAGCCAAATAAGTTAAAGAACAAAATACAGCTGAAAACCTAACAGATCTTCACTCATAAAATGTACTTTTCTCCCCCAATATTTTAAAAAGGATTATATTAATTGATATAGTTGCTTTAACGTTTAAAACTCAATAATTAAAAAGAGCAAAGACTGTTATTTCAATTCGAAAGCAATACCAATGAAGTTGTCACTTACTGACTGCATTGACATAGTAAACTCCAATGTGGCTAGTAAGGACCCAAAACAAAACACAGGTCCGGATTCCGTTTATGGCATCCAGTTGGGATTTTGTGGTCGCAACGAATATTTTTCTAACATTCTTTTGAATGCAGAAACAGTCGAGGAATTTCCTGAAAAATTTCAACCGATCTAAAAATAGGAAATGAAAAAAACATTATTTGCTGATAAAATAAAAATTGAATTATAGCTATATCTTTCGAAATTTTCTAATTTGAGTATTTAAAATACACAAGCTAATTGAAACAAAATATATAAAAAAACATACATGGACTGAATGTTTTTAAAAACATTGTTATCAAATAAGATCATCACTGAAATGTTTGTTTCATTTTTGAAGATTTTGTGTTTTTAAAAGATATTTTTAAAAAATCAAAAGTAGTATATATCTTTTTCTGGCTATAAATAATATTTATTTCATACTAGCTGGTACCCGGCGCTTTGCTGCCACAGTAGAAATAATCTTGGAAACAAAGTTTGGAATTTGAAATAGCTATCTTATTTAATCTATCTAATACTATAATACGAGGAATGGTTGCCAAGTCGAAAATCGTCCCAGGATGAATAAACTCCGGTAAACTTGGGGGTCTGGGGTTTTTGGCCACGAGGAATCGATTGGCGCCGGTTTTGAAGCGCTACGGTCAAGCAGTTCGGAGTTACAGATAGGATATTTTCAAACTTTATTAGTTCGCCATAATGGCTACTTAAATTTTCAAGCCGTAACGTGCTGCCATCTATAGCCAATATGGCGAACAAATAAAGTTTTATGTTTATGCTGTTATAGGTTTATAATATGTTTCTTATGTATGTATATATGTTTGGTTTTTCTAAATAAATTTACCTTTACTTTACCTTTGTATAGAATAGTTCCCTTTCCAAACTCTAACTTTGTTTAGAATAGTTTACAATGGTGCACTTTAACCGGTTATCTTTTCACCAATGGTTTCAGAATTTTTCTTATGACATGTATTGTTTTGATAAATCACAAATGAAAATTTAAATCTTCGAGTTAGCTTCGATACCTGTTTTCTCCGAGCGGAGCTCGGTCACTCGCTGGTTGAGAATGATAGGAAGAATGATACTTGTACGCAATCAATACATATTCATTGGAATTGAAGGATGGATAAAGGAGAAGCGTTAATAGTTCTATTTTTATAATTCTTTTCTACAAAGAAATATTTATTTATATTTCTTAGATTTATGTATTCTATTAGGATTGTGAAACTTGGTGTTCTTTCAGAATTTTAATGAAAGAAACTATTTATTGTATCTCGTGATTTGTTTCATATTCGTTCAGAATTCTCAAGTTTAGTGTTAAAAAAAAGTGATTAAAATATTTTTCTTTTAAAATTGGTTAAGCATAGAAAATATATTCATACCATAATACTATAGGTACACAATATTAACCTTTCACTTGGATTTAGCATTTCTTCAGAATCTTTTGTTTCCTCTGCGTGTTATTTGGAGATTAATCTTTGATGAATAGGTGCGGTTGAGATTTGAAATTTTTTATTTAATTTTAGATTATTGTTCTATCCATATAATCAACCTGTAGGAGTAAACAACAAGCTGACCTAGTTTCGTCGCAATCGGATAAACGGCTTAAGAAGGCATAAGAGACATACAGACAAACATTCGTTTTTTATTTATATAGATGTCTAATTTACTTCAACTTGAACTACTTACTTAATTTATAAGTATTCAGAGATGTTTAGTTTGATTATAAATTTGTATAATTATTATTAATATAATCTGAATTACTTACTTAATTTATAAGTATTCAGATGTTTAGTTTGATTATAAATTTGTATAATTATTATTAATATAATTCAAAATAATTATTTAAAAATTAAAGTTTAAAAATTATCTAGATTAAGGAAATTTTAACATTATCTAGCTTATCTTGGCAAAGGTAAAACGGAAAGCAACGGCGAAAGTAATAATATGCTACTTTACTAGTATCTTTCCTAATACTATGGATATCCAACCGGTATTTTATAAAAGTAATCCTGCATATATATTTAGTTTTGAAATTGCGAAACTCTGTATTCAAAATGCTGGTTAGAAAGTAAGCACTAACAATAATCATATTTTTTGCGAATATTAAAATATTTCTATTTATAGATGTTTACAAATATGCTGAAAGTTTTATAATATTATTGAAAATTTAGCATGTTATAAACGAATAAATAAAAATAATTAAGTTTTAAGGAAAAAAAAAGATTTATATTTTTCCGAATATAACTTCCATTATTACCAAAATATCTGTAAGTACTTCACACAGCAAATGAAGTTATCGATTGGAATTCCATAGCATTCTTAGGTTTTCGTGAAATGGAGTTAGTTTAAAACATTTATTTCTCCTCAATTTCTGGTTTGACCGAAACATTTTCTCGTGGACAAATCTCCATAGAGCACAGGAAATTTAAGCACCTTTCTTGAAAAGTCGGAATGCGATGCCAATTCGTACTGCCTTTAAAAAAATATTACAAAAAAAAAAAAAAAAAAAAAAAAAAACATACATCTGAAAGCGTTCGGAATTTTTTTTATCACATCCTCAGAAGGGCCCATATAGTTCATAATATTATACAGATATTCGCAATATCTTAAAATATTATTGCATATTAATTTATACTATCGCACAATATTCTGCAATATGCTATGCTACTTGCTTAGTAAATGTTGTGATCTGGCTAGCAGGCACCCAAAGCGTTGCTGCCGCAGAAAAAATAATCTTGAATGCATCATTTGGAATGTGAAATGAATGTCTTGTTTACATCTAATACTATAATACGAGGAATGGTTGCCAAGTCGAAAATCGCCCCAGAATTAATAAATTCCGGTAAACTTGGGGGGGTCTGGGGTTTTTGGCCACGAGGAAGCGATTGGCGCCGGTTTTGAAGCGCTACGGCCGAGCAGTTCGGAGTTACAGATAGGATATTTTCAAACTTTATTAGTTCGCCATAATGGCTACTTAAATTTTCAAGCGGTAACGTGCTGCCATCTATAGCCAATATGGTGAACTAATAAAGTTTTATGTTTATGCTGTTTTAGGTTTATAATATGTTTCTTATGTATGTATATATGTTTGGTTTTTCTAAATAAATTTGTCAAAAAATATGGAACTTCAACACACTTCAATCTTTACCTTTACTTTACCTTTGTATAGAATAGTTCCCTTTCCAAACTCTAACTTTGTTTAGAATAGTTTACAATGGTGCACTTTAACCGGTTATCTTTTCACCAATGGTTTCAGAAATTTTCTTATGGCATGTATTGTTTTGATAAATCACAATTGAAAATTTAAATCTTCGAGTTAGCTTCGATACCTGTTTTCTCCGAGCGGAGCTCGGTCACCCGCTGGTAAGAATAATACGAAGAATGATATTTATTTTCCATTCGGCAGTGAACACATTCATTAAAATTGAAGGGTATATAAAGGAGAAGCATAAATAAAATTTATGCTATTTTTATTATTCTATTCTGCAAACAAATATTCGTTTTTACGCACTCTTTTAGACTTGTAAAGCTTCGTGCTCTTTCAGAATGGTAATGAAAGAAACTATTCATTTCATCTCGTGATTCGTTTAACATTCCTACAGAATTCTCAAGTTTAATGTTAGACAATGGGATTAAAATATTTTCTTTTAAAACTGATTAAAGATTGAAAATATATTTATACCATAAAATCTTTAATATAATTGAAAAGAATAATTTTTGGAAAACTGAGATGGTGTAAAATTATTTGTACTGCAATATTTTCGGAAGTGACAGCAAAAAAAAAACGCTAACATTTTATTGAATCTTTAGTTAAAATTTCACACTTATAGGATTGGTTCCCCTCAAACTTTCTAGCCCACTCTCTAATAAAACTATTACCTCAGTGAAAGAGTTACGTTGCATTCACATGCAATAGCTGCGAAATATTAACGTCTTGCTTGAATTGAGCATCTTTACTAAATATGTTTTGTCTCTTTAGCGTGTTATTTGGCGGTTAATCCACGTTTAATAGATACGAAAAATAGCTCCGAAAATATTTTGTTTACCTTAGATGATTGTATTATGCCTGTAACCTTGGCATAAGAGCAAGTAATAAGTAGTTTAAGTTTCATCGCAATCTGATGAGCGGTACGGCAGCGCATAAGAGACGTACAGACAAACATTCATTTTTATTTATATAGATAAGAGTTTTTTTCGTTTTCTAAATTTATTGGATTAACCCTTTAAGCGGTTTGCCCGTACAGTGTACGTGCTACCCAAAATTGGCCTCAACTGGTTTGCCCGTACGGCGTACGGGCATCGATATTTTCTCCTTTCCTTCTCTGGTTTGCCCGTATTTTTCATTATAGTAAAGAGACTATTTAGTATTAATATTTTTTAATAGATGACGTGGCTTGTCCATGTAACTGAAATGCTTTTCATCCGGGTTTTTTCTTTGTAGCGGGAATATTTCTTTGAAATTGTTGTTCTACTGTATTCAACGCTTGTGAATTTAAAACCTTGTTTTTTCTAATGGAAGTTATGGAAGGAATAAACGAAAATACTTTCTTGTTAGATGATGAACTACATTCTGATACAGATATTTCTTCTAATTATTTGGATTATTCCTCAGATGATTCGTGCAGTGAGCTCAGCTCTGATGTAGAATAGAGTTCTACAGGAATTTTTACCGAGGTTGATGTGAAAAACCAACCTGTTCCGTGTCCTCGATTTAAATTTACTAGTATTCCCTCTGTTGACACGATTCAATTTGACGACACTTCTGATGTTCTACAATTTTAGGAAACATTCATTGATTCTTCTCTCATGAGTAAAATTGTGGAAGAAAAAATATGCCTTTTTTGGATGCATTTCTGGTAAAAAAATTGACCGCTTAAAGAGTTAAAAATTGGCCCTTTTTTTCCTTTTACTGATAAGAAAGTTACTGTTGTTTTTTCATAATATTTCGCCTTAAAATAAAGAATTTAGATATATTCTATATGAAAAAGATTATTTTTTTTTTTATTTAAAGATTTTTTTATTTTAAATGGTTATTCTTATTTTTATTTTAAAAGATTATTTTAAATTTTTGATTACCTGAATCTGGTGCTTCTAATGCATCATCCTTGGATACATCAGTTCTCGTTTTCTTGCTCCCAGTAAGTGAAGTGCGTTTCTTCGGAGATGCCTTGTAGGAGAAATCCCAAGCAGTGACGAAGCTTCCGATTAAGGGTAATACGACGAAAATCAGAATCACGCATCTGAAACAAAAATTAAAGAAAATATCTAAAGGTGGAAAGAAGAACAACACGAGGTAGTTATATTAACGTCCCTTTTTGAAGCAACACGTGAGTTATCTTAGGACAGGACCTCGTCACTTTGAACCACGGTCAGATGACAAGGACGACACCTGAGCTGGCACACTCCTCTCCACACCACACCAGCCGGAGGACATTTGGTTCTGACAGATTTAATGTGCAAGAAACCCCCTCACACAACGGTTCTTCGGTGGAATCAGGTCTCGGACCTGACACTCGATCTATTTTTAAGTTTTTAAAAGCAACCATTCTACATTTTCACCTTTGCATTTTATGCATCTTTGGTTCTGTTAGATACTTTTTGAATTTTTTATACAAATTTAGCTTCCTAGTTTGACCCTATATAGGGCCATTTTGGGCTCTTGTGATATTAAACAATACAATAAAATACAATCGAACCTAAAACCCTCCGATTCCAAAGCTGAGACCTTACCACCAAGTCACCACGACTCCAGTTTTCTTTACAAACTAAAACTATACAACATCAATATAAAATTTGTGCATAGTATTGTAGCATCAAACTGTATTTTAGCAAGTATCACATCACTCACATTCCCCTCTCCACACCACACCAGTGGGAGGACGTTTCAGCTCCGGCGGATAGAACATGCAACAGACCTGCTAAGACGGTGATTCATCTGTGGAATCGGGTGACTAACCTACAACCCTCCGGTTCCGAAGCCGAGACCTTACCACCAGGCCACCGAGGCCGAATTCCATAAAATAAAAAAGGAAGAAGCTGTGTTATGGCTAAGAAAGTTTGTGCTCTTATTTTTTTTTCAAACCTTTTCCACATAAAGCTCTTTATTTTACCGTGATGCAATTGGCCAGTTCCGATGCGAGATGGAATCTAGATTAAATAATTTCTAGGGCAAATGAGCTCGCACGACAGACATTTTATTCTTATTTTCACCAAATATCAATGGGTTATCATTTCTAATTGTTACCATTTAAATTTACATTCAGTGACTTTTCACCTATTCTAAAGCGTCCTTCAATTTGCTAATAACTACAGTACACTCCTGAGTATCCAGTGTAATGTGGTGGAAGGAATTCCCGGATAACAAAACGCCGGATAAACCGGAGATTAGCTTTTAGTTTGTTTGGTTTAGTTATATTAATGTCCTTTTTTAAAGTAACACCAGGGCTACTTTGGGACGGACTTTGCAATTTCGAACCACATTCAGATGACGAGGACGACACCTGAGCTGGCACTCCTCTCTCCACACCACACCACACCAGCAAGAGGACATTTGGCCGGACAGATTTAACGTGCAAGAGACCCCCTCACACGACGGGTCTTCGGTTGAATCGAGTCTCGAACCTGAAACCCTCCGGTTCCGAAGTCGAGACCTTACCACTAGGCCACCACGGCCCCTGTATAAACTGGAGCTCTATGAATTTTTTTAAATCCCACCAATATCTGGAGACACAGTTTCAATACCAAAACTATCTTTTATAAACTCAGTTCTTATTGAATAACATAACACCCTCCTGTGCCCGCTGTAACACTATCTAACCAGCAGGATGGGCACCGAATAGAAGGAAGGATTGTTTTTAAAGAAAGACGACAAACCCTCTCCGGAGAGAATCCCATCAGTGTCAAATCCCACACAACTGCATTTAATTCTTGGTGAAGTAATAATGTGGTGGTATCTAAATACGCCAGTAGTAGCCACTAAACATTAGTGATCACTTTTGTATAAGGGATATGTGACACGGCCGCAAATCGGAAGGTCACGATCCTTCGGAATTCAATCTCCGCATTGACGCGACACCATAATACAACTCGCAGCAATAACTAGACGGAGGGAACATTAAAACTTGAACAAATGGTGAGTACTAAGCCCTCCATTCGTCTCAAGCTACGCATAATGTGAATGCGAACACGTTCTGTTGAATCATAGATGCAATAGCCGGTAAATGTCGTGTTACAGTGCTGGTAGTTTATATATTACAATGCTGGTAGTTTATATATTATAGTGTTGGTAGTTATATATACTGGCAATTTATACATGCTTATATACTATCAGTTTATACATGCTTATATACTGGCAGTATATGTATGCTTATATACTATACTTTAAGAATTTATTAGAGAAATGTTATTTAAAAGATATAAACTGTTCGCATTTTAACATGAATTCTGTACACTTCACTGTGATTTTCCTCCAAAAACGTTAAACATACCACTAGAGGAATTTAAGAATCCTGTATGTACAGCTATAATAAGAAACAGCGCAAATAATTTAAGTCTGTTACACACTAATGAAACAAAGAACGATCGGCAGGACGCTTTTTTTTCCTGTCACAACCTGTTGCTCTCAGCTCGTAAAGGTCTTATCACACAACGAAGTAACGTCAGCAGTCTTCCGTTTCCACCCTCAAGCAAAGTGTTTTGTCATCGTCAGCTTCGTTAAACAGCTTGTACAATGCCGACGACAGTGATGGAAATATTGTCTGCAAACGTAATTCAACCAATCATGTGAAACTTCGATAGCGACGTCACTTTCGTTGTCACCTGCTGACAATATTTCGCCGTGTGATAAATCTTTAAAAGCATCATAGCTAATGGCCACTTCCAATATCTTGACAATGTTGCCAATACAACGCCTTCCCAGTTCCTCCCTTTAAATACAATAAAAGAAAACCTGGCCGGATAGTCACGGACCGAATATTCGAGAGTGTACTGTATTCTGTGTTGTAGAAAATCACGAGTTAAATAAAGAACGTCGCAGAGTATCACGAAAAAAATTAACTAAAACACCTTTTGCTATTTCTTATCGAAAGGGATAGGTGAATGTGGAATGCAGAAATTCGATAGTTCGATGAAAGGTTAGAGTAAACGATTCGATATTCTTCGGTAAATAACTTTTTAGTCTGGAATCTGTGGTGACATCTTAATAAGGCAGTAACAGCCGCTAGACATCAGCGATCGCTTTTGTCGAATGGATAAGTTACTGGACTTCAAACCCATTCATCGCAGGTTGGCGGAATCATTTTGCATATCATACATTATATATAAGTGTGTACCTGACAATTTCTCAATGTATGTAATTGTTTTTCATACATGGTTTTTCTAAATAAATTTGTCAAAAATATTGAACTTCAACACACTTCAATCTTTACCTTTGTATAGAATAGTTCCCTTTCCAAACTCTAACTTTGTTTAGAATAGTTTACAATGGTGCACTTTAATCGGTTATCTTTTCACCAATGGTTTCACAAATTTTCTTATGGCATATATTGTTTTGATAAATTACAATTGAAAATTTAAATCTTCGAGTTAGCTTCGATACTTGTTTTCTTCGAACATTACACATTGTATCCAGATTTGTAAATATTGTATATATGGTATCGTGGCATTGTCACTGAGGGTATACTCTGTAGCGATCGTTCTCTTTCGGAGAAAGTGAGCCTACGTATGACGTATATGTCATCGTAAATCATATAAAATGGCCTTGACCGACACAAATCCTTATTAAGGAGCAGGGACAAGAGACAAATGCATGCTAAAGAGAGAACTTTATTGGTGAGTGACATGTCACAGACGTAACGTATAAGTGTCATATTATGGATTATTTTATCTCTAATTAATATTTAGATGTGAATTTAAATGTAGAAACAGTTTTTTTTTTTAAATTATTGCCTGACAGCCAATCTAATCTTACAAAAATATATTCCAATTTTTTAAATAAATTTCGGTCTTAACGATTTCTCTTTCCCATGTTGGAATTTTAGACAACGAAGAAGCCGCCAAGGCTCCTAAAACGGCGACTAATTCAATTTTTACTAATATTCCCTTGAAAGACATTGAGAAATACATAAAAATGCTTTTTTATTCTAAATGGCAGAGACAATGGGACCTGGAGCTAAACAACAAACTTCATATAATCAAATCCCATATGCAACCTTGGTCCTCATTAGCGAACAGAAAAGCAGATACTGTTGTGACATGCTTAAGGTTGCTACGTTCAAAGGAAAATTTTTGAAAAATTGGATTTTTTAAAAATTATTTAAAATTATGGTTTTTAGATGCATTGTCAATTATAATGCAAAATACTATAAATGCAACAAAATTATTTACAAAAATAATACATTTTGAGAAAAAGGAAATTTTGTTGTGAATTTTAATGAAATGTAACCAAAACGGTTAACATTCTAAATAAAATTGTAATGCAGAAATCGTATTTTTATTTGTACACGAGTTATACAATACAATGATGAATGAAATGAACCAAAATCTCAGAAAAATCTTAAGATGCAAGGAAGTTATGGGTAAAAATGTAAGTATATACGCATTTCCCCCCCAAATTTTAAACTTTTCTAAAAACACTTATAAATATTTATAATTGTTAAAAGTGTTTCACCAACAATACAACTTTTGGTTCGTTTCATTGTCCACATTATTTAAAACACACGCTGAAATGTTTATGTAAATATCTCTACTAGGTTTTGAGATATCATGTTAACGGAGGAGAATTTTTATGAAAATTAAAGCTTTGGGAAAACGGAAGTTAAAAAAAAATTTTAACCGAAAAAAACATGTGACCCTGGATGATAGGTAGGCCTTCCTTTTCCTAGAAAATATAAACTGTTTTAGAAAGATCAAAGTCTGAAATATAAGAAATAACAATTAAATAAAAACATTCGCCAATTTGGTGGATAGTTAGTGTTTTTAACGTTGTCGGATCCCTTAAGAGTTGGACACACTACATTCACCCATGTTTATATGGTGTTAGGTGAACAACAACCACTTTGTTCGCGATGTCATTGTCAAATGTCTGTACACCATATTTTGTTAGAATGCCCACATTTCAATGTCCAGCGCTTACACTTTTTTCAAAATTCTTGCCCTTCATTGTTATTTCTGCTTGATAAGATGCCTCATGTCCAATTCTTTGCCTTTTTAAGGTGTCCGACTACGTTAAAATCACTGGTTATTGACCACATTGGCGAGTTTTATTATTTTTTATTTTACAGATTTTCCATTTTCCAAAACAATTTATCTAATACTATAATACGAGGAATGGTTGCCAAGTCGAAAATCGCTCCAGAATTAATAAACTCCGGTAAACTTGGGGGGTCTGGGGTTTTTGGCCACGAGGAATCGTTTGGCGCCGGTTTTGAAGCGCTACGGTCGAGCAGTTCGGAGTTACAGATAGGATATTTTCAAACTTTATTAGTTCGCCATAATGGCTACTTAAATTTTCAAGCGGTAACGTGCTGCCATCTATAGCCAATATGGCGAACTAATAAAGTTTTATGTTTATGCTGTTATAGGTTTATAATATGTTTTTTATGTATGTATATATGTTTGGTTTTTCTAAATAAATTTGTCAAAAATATGGATCTTCAACACACTTCAATCTTTACCTTTACTTTACTTTTGTATAGAATAGTTCCCTTTCCAAACTCTAACTTTGTTTAGAATAGTTTACAATGGTGCACTTTAACCGGTTATCTTTTCACCAATGGTTTCACAAATTTTCTTATGGCATGTATTGTTTTGATAAATCACAATTGAAAATTTAAATCTTCGAGTTAGCTTCGATACCTGTTTTCTCCGAGCGAAGCTCGGTCACCCGCTGGTCTTTTCTAAGAAAAGGAAGACCTGACCTATCATGCAGGAGAATTTTAATCAAAGCATATTTTTCAGCTAAAATTTGTCTTTCACTTCAGTTTTCTCAAATTTTAATTCTTATGCAAGTTTTCCACTGTTAGCATGATATTTCAAAAATTAATAGAGGTATTTATATAAAAACATCAAAGTATGCTTTAAATAATATGGGCAATGAAGAAAACCAAAAGTTTTAGTGTTGGTGAAATAAGGTTTCATTTATAGGTGTTTTTAGTAAAAATCAAGTTGTAAATTTATCCAAAAAAGGCATATACACAAAAATTTTTATCCATAACTTCTTAGCATCTCCAAATGTTTCTTAGATTTTGGTTCATTTCATTTATTATTATTTTCTATAACTTGTACAAAGAGAAATAGGATTGCTGCATTACCATTTTGTGTAGAGTGTTAACGGTGTTTATCAAATTTCATTAAAATGTACTACAAAATTTCCTTTTTCTTAAAATATATCATATTTCCATTTTTTTGTATTTATAGTGTTTATAATCTATATCTATACTTATAATAAAGCTCAATGTGTGTGTGTTGGCGCTCTACAGGCCAGACCGTGGGATCTACAGCTACCAAATTTGGTACACCTTGGAGGTCGGAAATGTGCACCTCGGAGCCCTTTTTTCGAATTTTTAATTAGAATTTGAATTAATTAAAATTTAAGCGAAATTTCGACGTTTTTTCGCTATAACTTCCGAAATTATTATTGGACAAGCATGATTTTAACATCAATTTAAAGATAAAAAAAATTAGCTTTCTAATGGTATCAGTATTTTAATGTATAACTCAAGCTTCTATTTTTAAAGAATTTTTAAAGAAATATTTTAACCATGTTTTTTTTAGCACGTGACTGGATAAAATAAAATAAAACAATGCCGGAAGTTCAAATGAAAAAACAACAACTGTCATTGTAAATCAAATCTAAAGAAATACAACTTACAGCACGTGACTGGATAAAATAAAATCAATATAAAAAGTGATATTTTTAAAAAAAATAAATGCAAGGCAAAGGATTCTAAGAAATCGTTTGCAATATTTATATCATTAATTCCATAAATTATCTTTATTTACACTAAACCTGGTTGAATTTAGACAGGATATGCAATGGAATCCCGACTTAATGTCATATTTCTATTATCGTTTGCAATATCTGTATCATTAATTCAATTTTTTTTCATTATAAAATATGATAGTTTCTAAAACAATAAATGCAAAGCTAAGGATTCTATAAAATCTGCAAGAGCACGTCAAAGGGAAAAATTAGGTTTTATCACCGTGTTGACATCATTTTGACGGAAGTTCAAATAAAAAAAAAAACTATCATCGCAAATTAAATCTGAAGAAATGCAACTTTTAGCACGTAACTGGATAAAATAAAATAAATATAAAAAGCGATATTTTCTTTTAAAAATGCAAGGCAAAGGATTCTATGATCGTTTGCAATATTTAAATCATTAATTCAATAAATTATCTTTATTTATACAGAATTGAATTTATACAGGATATGCATTCAAATTCCTTTCCAATGGCCAATTTGTAAAATATTATTAATAGGCATATATATTGTTTAATTCTATTAATTTGATCTAAATGAAGTAAATTATTTCATTTTATGTAGCTTGAGTCAAACAATGCATTTATGAATGAGTTTTAGATTTCTTCAAACTTTGTTCTGTGAGCCATATTTTACAAAATATATTAAATAAAAGTTGCTACATCAATCAATCTCCTAAATCAATCATTAAAACTGACTGATTTATAAAATTAAAGAATATTATTGGGAAAACGCGTTCTGTTAGAACTTTCAGTCCATCATCTTAAAGAAAATATTAATTTCAGGTCATTCAATGCCCGGAATTACTTCAAGACTAATGAATATGTGATTTAGTTGAAAATTTTAGAACCCATTACTCATGGCGAACCAGCTGGTAACCAAAGGCGGCTAGTATATGTATATTTTTACTCATCACTTCTTTGCATCACAAGAGTTTTCCTAGATTTTGGTTCATTTCATTCATCCTTATATTCTAAAACTTCTGTATAAAGAAAAATAGGCTTACTGAAATTACAGTTTTGTATAGAGTGTTAACGTTGTTAATCAAATTTCATTAAAATTTACAACAAAATTTTCTTTTCTCTTAAAATATATTATATTTCCATTTTTTTTTTTTGTATTTATAGGGTTTATAAGTGAAGATACATCTAAAAACCATAAATAGTTTTTTCAAGAATCCAATTTTTCCTTCGGACGCAGTCGGAAACCCTAAAGTCCATAAAGTTTTATTTTAATTGCGATTACTTTTTAGCTTTCCCTCATATTCCCTTTGGTGATTTTTTTAAAGTAATATAATTTAATCCATTGTTTGGCGCAGTATGGTCAACATCTTTTGCTCTTGAGCCATAAAAATCCCAAAGAAAACAAATATCGATTACTCTTCTATACTTATAATAAAACTCAATGTGTGTGTGTGTGTGTGTGCGTGTTGGCGCTCTACAGCTCAGACCGTTGGACCTACAGCTACCAAATTTGGTACATGTATACCTTGGAGGTTGGGAATGTGCACCTCGGAGCCCTTTTTTAGAATTTTTAATTAGAATGTGAATTAATTAAAATTTAAGCGAAATTTCGAAGTTTTTCCGCTATAACTTCCGAAAATATTATTGCACAAACATGATTTTTATATCAATTTAAAGATAAAAAAATTAGCTCTAATGGTATCAGTTTTTTTAATTTATAACGTAAGCTTCTATTTTTAACAAATTTTTAAAGAAATATTTTAACTATGTTTTTATCACGTGACTGGATAAAATAAAAGAATGCCGGAAGTTCGAATAAAAAAAAACTACCATCGCAAAATAAATCTAAAAAAATGCTACTTTTAGCACGTGACTGGATAAAATAAAATAAATATAAAATGTGACTTTTTTCTAAAAAAATAAATGTAACGCAAAGGATTCTATGATCGTTTGCAATATCTAAATAATTAATTCAATAACTCTTCTTTACGGTAAATCTGATCGAATTTAGGCAGGATAGGCATTAGAATCCCCATTTCTATTATCGATTGCAATATCTGTATCATTAATTCATTTTTTTTTCATTATAAAATGTGATAGTTTCTAAAAAATAAATGCAAAGCTAATGTTTCTATAAAATCTGCAACAGCACGTCAAAAGGAAAAAATTAGGTTTTTTCACTGTGTTGCCATCATTTTGACGGAAGTTCAAATTTAAAAAAAAGCAAATTAAATCTGAAGAAATGCAACTTTTAGCACGTGACTGGATAAAATAAAATAAATATTAAATGTGATATTTTCTTTAAAAAATGCAAGGCAAAGGATTCTGTGTTCTTTGAAATATTTAAATCATCAATTGAATAAATTATCTTTATTTATACGAGATTGAATTTATACAGGATATGCATTCAAATTCCTTTCCAATGGCCAATTAGTAAAATATTATTAATTGGCATATATATTGTTTAATACTATTGATTTGATCTAAATGAAGTAAATAATTACATTTTATGTAGTTTGAGTCAAACAATACATTTAGGAATAATGAGTTTTAGATTTCTTCATACTTTGCTCTGTGAGCCATATTTTACAAAATATTTTTAGTAATATTTTAAATAAAAGTTGCTACATCAATGAGTCTTCTAAATCAATCATTAAAACTGACTGATTTATAAAATTAAAGAATATTATTAGAAAAACGCGTTCTTTTAGAACTTTCAGTCCATCATCTTAAAGAAAGTATTAATTTCAGGCCAATCAATGCCCGGAATTACTGCAAGGCTAATAAATATGTGATTTAATTGAAAATTTTAGAACCCATTACTCATGGCGAACCAGCTGGTCGCCAAAGGCGGCTAGTATAGAATATTCCTCAATCAGAGAAAATAAAAATAATTACATCATACAGAGAGCCTCCGGTGTAAATTTCTTTGGAATTCTTTTCCAATTTTTCTTCTGTGTAGCATTTGTCAGAGCTTCTGTGGAGAGAAAAAAAATAAAGCTGCATGATTTTAATCCATGTGACAGAATAAGACACGAATTTTAGAAACAATGCAGAGTTAAATTACGTTTAAATATGTCAAAAGTCTTAATGTTTCAATAATGATTACTTGACCAACAAATCGGACACAAAGCATGTCTGAAAAGAGTAGTTTTGATGTCTGTACTCATTCGTTATGGATATGCGAGATTCCTTCCTTACCTTGGAGGTGGTACATAATACTTGGCACTGCCGCCTGCCATTCAGAAGCATTGCAAAAATCTCCCGAGGAAGAATCCATTTTGAAATCCAACTCTGCAATGACAATGATAGTAAATGATTCAATGAGCACGATCGTTTAAAAGATATCGTTTTTTGAATAATTTTTTCAGTATTTTAATTTTAATCTATCATTTAATCTACATTTTTAGCAGTTACATAACTCCTATCTTCTCTTCTGAATACTAGATGGCGATGCCTGATAGGCTATCCCATAATGCATTGCGAGTGTCATCAGAATGAGATGCGGTATCGTACTGTTAAGCTACAAGCGTGAATATCTTGTCTTTGTTCCGTGTGTGAATGTGGTTATTAAAGAAATGTTCCTGAAAACACAAGTCCTGTTGCTTCCTGAACAGATCCTAATAATCTGCATTCCACCACAAATTACTATTATAAATGTGAAAGTTTGGATGGATGTTTGTTCATCGATCACGCCAGAATGGTCGAATGGAACTGTTTGAAATTTAGCATAGAGACAGAAATTTAATATAGAGTCTGGGATAGAAAATAGGCTACTTTTTACTCCGGATAAGTGAGTGGTTCATTTTTTTATTCATTGAAAATGAACTTTCGAGCCAAATAGCTCAGGCCAAATCCCGCCAAAAATGAGGAAGGCTGCAGGTCCCCCAAACAGTAATAAGGTTAGGCTTAGTATGATTTCGATCGATTATTTTAAACGATTTTGTTTACTCTCTAGGTGTTTGATGTATGTTGTTGTTGTTAATGAACCGATCTTTCGGATTTATTCTGAAGTACTGTTAAAATAAAATAAAACGGAAGATATAAATTAATTTCTAATCTGCATTGCGTTACGCCAACTGGCGTTGAAAATTCGCGCGTGATTGATGCCAACTGAATGTGTTAGAATTAGAATTTTATAATCTATATAAATAAAAAGAAATGTTTGTCTCTTACGCCTTCCTAAACCGTTCATCCGATGGCGATGAAATTTGGGCAGCTTATTGCTTACACCCACGGGAGGGTTATAGAGATAGTACACTGATCTAACATTAAAAGAAAATTCGAATCTCAACCGCATTTATTGACCAAGGATTCATCTCCAAATAACTCGCACAGGAGACGATAGATTCTGTATAAAGGCTAAATCCAAGTCAGAGGTTAATATTTTGTAGCTGTAGTACGTTACAAAAGTCATTCACTGAAGTAACAACTTCATGACAGATTATGCCAGAACGTTTTGGGGAGATCAACCTTGGAGATTTTAAATTTAAATTAAATATTAGCATTTTTTGCGGTAACTTCCAAAAATATTGTAGTACAAATAATTTTGCGCTGTCTTAATTTTCAAAAATTATCTTTTCAACTCAATACTGACGATTGTATAGTACACATATATATCCTATGTTTAATGAATTTTAAAAGAAAATATTTTAATTACATTTTATAAAATTATACTTCAGAATTCCGAACAAATATTAACGAATGAGTCACGAGATACCATATATAGTTTCTTTCATCACCATTCAGAAAGAACACCAACTTTTACAAATTTAAAATAATACACAAATCTAATACATAAAAATGAATAGTTAGTTTTTTGTTCGTATTTTATATATTGTCGTTCCGTTCATCTTATTTAGATGAAACATTGCCAAAGTATTGATTGATAATTTGATAATATTTTTTAATAATATGTGTTTTCCGCCGGCAGCAAGGCGCCGGGTACCAGCTAATTAGTTTATAGTTTACTAGCCGCCTTTGGCGACCAGCTGGTTCGCCATGAGTAATGCCTTCTAAAATTTCCAATTAAATCCTATATTTTTTAGCCAAAATTTAAGAAATAGTTTAAGTTAAAAGAGTCAGTTATTAGTAGTTAAAGAATCGGTAACTTTATTCGGAAAAACTTTTTGAGTTTAATGCTCTAATAATTTATCAATTATGCTTCCAAAATATTAAAAATGTTTTTTTCCGTGATATTGTCAAAATGTTAAATATGTTTTTTAAAGAAAGCGAAAAAGGGAAAAAATTATTGAATTAATGATACAGAAATTGCAAACGATTATAGAAATATGCCATTAAGTCGGAATTTAAATGCATATCCTATCTAAATTCAATCAGGTTTACTGTAAATAAAGATAATTTATGGAATTAATGATATAAATATTGCAAACGATTTCTTAGAATCCTTTACCTTGCATTTATTTTTATAGAAGATATCACATTTTATATTTATGTTATCTTATCCTGTTACGTGCTGTAAGTTGTATTTCTTTAGATTTGATTTACAATGACAGTTGTTGTTTTTTCATTTGAACTTCCGGCATTGTTTTATTTTATTTTATCCAGTCACGTGCTAAAAAAAACATGGTTAAAATATTTTTTAAAAAATTCGTTAAAAATAGAAGCTTGAGTTATACATTAAAATACTGATACCATTAGAAAGCTAATTTTTTTAATCTCTAAATTGATGTTAAAATCATGCTTGTCCAATAATAATTTCGGAAGTTATAGCGGAAAAACGTCGAAATTTCGCTTAAATTTTAATTAATTCAAATTCTAATTAAAAATTCGGAAAAAAGGCTCCGAGGTGCACATTCCCGACCTCCAAGGTATACATGTACCAAATTTGGTAGCTGTAGGTCCAACGGTCTGGCCTGTAGAGCGCCAACACACACACACACGCACACACACACACACACACACATTGAGCTTTATTATAAGTATAGATTTCCTTTTTTTCATTCATGAAATTCTTGTTGAAAAATATAAATTCGTATAAATTGGTTATTGTTCGTTATTCCCTTAATTCTTCCTTATTGTTCGTTTTCTTAACGAATCACATTTTAAAATAAGACTGTTAATTTCTCAGCTGTATATTTGTGGTATCTGAAATCGTGTTTTCCAGCATGAAGTACATGCTTTTATTTTGGAACAATATTCATAATACGATATTTTTGTAAACTAGCTGGTACCCTGGGTGTTGCTGCTGCCGAAAAAGCATTATTAACTGCAATGAATCTATAATTTGGCAATGTTTCATTGAAAAAGAATGAACGGTAAGACAGCATACAAAATACGAACAAACAAATATTCATTTTCATGTATTAGATTCGTGTATTCTTTCAGAACCAGCGGGTGACCGAGCTCCGCTCGGAGAAAACAGGTATCGAAGCTAACTCGAAGATTTAAATTTTCAATTGTGATTTATCAAAACAATACATGCCATAAGAAAATTTGTGAAACCATTGGTGAAAAGATAACCGGTTAAAGTGCACCATTGTAAACTATTCTAAACAAAGTTAGAGTTTGGAAAGGGAACTATTCTATACAAAGGTAAAGTAAAGGTAAAGATTGAAGTGTGTTGAAGTTCAATATTTTTGACAAACTTATTTAGAACAACCAAACATATACATACATAAGAAACATATTATAAACCTATAACAGCATAAACATAAAACTTTATTAGTTCGCCATATTGGCTATAGATGGCAGCACGTTACCGCTTGAAAATTTAAGTTGCCATTATGGCGAATTAATAAAGTTTGAAAATATCCTATCTGTAACTCCGAACTGCTTGACCGTAGCGCTTCAAAACCGGCGCCAATCGATTCCTCGTGGCCAAAAACCCCAGACCCCCCCAAGTTTACCAGAGTTTATTAATTCTGGGGCGATTTTCGAATTGGCAATCATTCCTCGTATTATAGTATTAGATTGAAAAAATTTTGGTTCTTTCAGAATAGTAATGAAAGAAACCATTTATTGTGTCTCTTTTCAAATTTTTTAGAAAATGTGCGAAAATGTTTTCTTTTAAAATTGATTCAGCACAGAAAATATATTTACACCATAAAATCGTTAATATAGTTGAAAGGACAATTTTTGAAAATGAAGATGGTGCAAAATTAATTATACTACAATATTTTTGAAGGTTACTGTGAAAAATGATAAAATTTAATTGAAATATAAAACTCCCAAATTTGGGCTGCACAAAACTTTCTCGCATAATCTGTAATACAGTTGTTATCTCTGAGAATGACTTGCGTACAAAATATTAGCTTTTAACTTGGATTTAGCCTTTCTATTGAATCTATTGTCACCTCGGAGAGTTATTTGGAGATTTATCCTTGGTCAAATTCAGTTAAGATTAAAGTTTTAGATAATCGTACTATCCCTATAACCATCGAGTAGGTGTAAGGAATAAGCTGACCAAGATTCTTCGCAATCGGATGAACGGTTTAAGATGGAATACAAGACATACAGACAAACATTCATTTTTATATAGATATTTTTAAACAAGAATGGAAGTCTTTAGGTTGCTTGAAAGCAAGTAGCAAGCGATGCTATATCCACGAAGAGGGACTTTTCTTGACAACAGTTTACCAGAATAATTTTATTAAAATATTTTAAAGTTTAATTTAGGTGAACTGTTTTTGGTTTCGCTCAAAAGTTGTTTTGATTGGACATTAAATTATCACTTAAACTTGATGATCAAATCAAGGGGAAGATTATACGCCTAGAAAAAAAATCACAATAATTATCATTCTACATAAATTGGCATTCTAACAAGTTAAAATAAAAACTTACGCACACACACTTACACACGATCATCTTTATTTTGGTAAAAATTTGCTTTTGAAAAGCAAAAAAGTGAATTTCGATACCGTACACTTTGGAATCCCCTTAATTTTTTTATTTATTTATATAACATTCTTTTTTTTAAAACGATACATCGATCATTTGAATATCTTTTGCTATCATTCAGGTTACACAGATCTGAAAGTTAGCAAAGCTTGTCAGAAGAATTTATTGTCGAGGAAGAACAATAAAGAGAGCAGTGTCCATTAAAACCACATTTATTGAAGTCCATTAGCTCGTTCTTGGAGCAAAAAAAATAATAATACTTGGATTTTTAAATAAAATCACCTACACCAAAATTTGGAGAGCAACCTTTAAAACAGATTCGGACCCCTGATGTTTCAATATAAATCTTGGCAAAAGCATCTTAAATTGGCTTCAACAGCAGGTCAACCACATAGTCTGATATCTTTCCACTGCTCTCTCTTAAAGATCATTAACCTGCACGTATTTAGAAGCTTCGAATTCACCCAATTGGCATAGTAAGTACTGCCATTAACAAATAATCTAATCTTGAAAGGTCGGGTTCGAATGGGTTGTTCCTTGAGATGATGGGTTGGATGTGGAAAAACAACACAAAGTCTGAATCAAAAGATTCAGATCCAAATATTTTCTGCCTGGATCTGACAAATGTCTAACATTTTGAATCATGACAGAAATTATTAAGGATAACCATTCTGAGCTAACTATCCCACATGATCAAAAGTCAGCATTTGCTAGATGCTACTTGCTTTCAAAGAAAAGGATAGTTATAAGAAAAAAAATTATAGAGCCATCAATGTTCCAGAAGAATCAAAACCTCAGATGTATTAAATTTTAACAAATTTAAAGCAAAATAATCCACAATACTTACAACTTCTCCTTTAGGATAAAAGAAACCTTAAATCCACTTCTACTCAAATGCAAATAAGCAAGATGAATTTATTTCAAAATTTTAAATAATCAAAATTCAATTTTATTTAAAAAAGGTTATCCCTATGTCTATCTAATCTTCTCGAAAACACCTGTTAGCTTAATTATTACTAGAAAACACTGTGTTTCCGCAGTTACAACTCAAAGCTTTTATAGTAGAATTCAACCATCTGTTTTTTAAGAATTCAACCATCTGTTTTTTAAAACTATTTGTATATCTAGATAGTCAAATCCCCATTGTCTATACATTAAAACAGACATGTGAATGGGCATAAAATTTGTTTTGGAAATTGTAATTTTGTTCTAAAATGATAGCACGTGCTGAATCAAATTTTATTCTCCTTTTATAAAATTTCAGGTATTTGATATACATTATTTCCTATCAATTTTATCAAAGTTTTATTCTTGGTGAAATGCTCTTTCATTTATAGGTGTTTTTCGAAAATTTAAGTTGTAAATTTATGGAAAAAATGAACATATACGTATATTTTTACCCGTAACTTCTTTGCATCTCAAAATGTTTCTAAGATTTTGGTTCATTCCATTCATCATTGTATTCTATAATTTGTGTACAAAGGAAAATAGGATTGATGCATTGCAATTTTGCCCTTCAAACGACCTTGTGTTTATTGTGTTCTTCCATTTTAAAGATTTTGGATGGAAGGAATGAAGGTATGTTTTCCGGCGTATGCTCCAGAAACACAGTTCTTAGCTTGTGCCGGGTAAACAAAGATCAACATTTCACGAATTCCACAAAAATAGCTTAAATATGTATCTGATGCCACGGAGGTACCATTTAATCAAGTCATGGAGGAGAAAAAAAACCCACGAGTACCACAAACAATAATTATAATCTATCCGAAGCCGACAAAAAAGCCAGAATAGACTTCAATTTAAGAGACCCTTCAAGAGAAAAGTCGCAGATCCAATCATACGAAAGCGAGATGCATCCCAACTTCGCAGGTAAAGAGTTTCTTGCTGTTTCATACAAAGGATAAGGAAGAACGATATGTTCACAGGTCTCTGGAACTTTGCAGTGAGAACAATCAGGGGAATTAATTAACCCTTATTTAAAAAGAATATCATTGACCGAAAGAGTTTTGGAGATTAGTCGGAAAATCCATACTTCATTTTGTCTTGATAAGTTGATTGTATTTAGGTTAAAATTTTTCAACCACTTGTAGTTTTCATTATACCTTGAATTTACCTTTGTTTTGTTTCAGTTGGACTGTTGTGTAACACGCCGATCTAACGTCTTCAGGCGAAATCCAGTCACATATTTTCGGGGAAGTCAGAGCTTGTTTGGCAGAGGAGTCTGCCCATTCATTTTCAGCAATTCCCACGTGTGCGGGGATGTATACCAGTAACAAAGAATAACACAGTTTTAGGGCATCAGTAATAATCTGAGCTAGGAGCAGTGAAACCCTTGGTGAATGAAAATTAAGGCCCTGCAGGGCCATCAGATTAGACAAGCTATCCGTTAAAATTATGTAGTCCTTAGGCTCCTTAATAAAGTTAAGGACAGCAAAAGCCAAGGCGAAGCACTCCCCTGAAAAAATTGAATTTATATTATGAATTGTTCCCTTGATACTTGTGTTTGTGGAACAGTTGATGGCCGCTATTGCTGTTGAATGCTCATTTTTGGAAGCATTTGTGGCCAAAATAACACTATTCGAAGGGATAGATGCTTTGAACTCCGCATATAACAGTATAGTAGTGTTCGGATCAAAAATTCTGCATTGGAATCCGAATTCGTGAGTCTTGATCTTGCAGTTCGGATATTCTTCCCAATATACTGGGACTCTTGTCAATACGATTTTGTCATGTGACAAATGTTCAAGCTCTGAGAAAGCCTCCAGTGTGGCTCCACTAGAAAGTCTATTATAGAGGTGGTTTGAAATAACAGAATCGACCTCGATAACAGATTTTGATACATGCGTGAGACCACGGACAGAAAACTGATTTACAAAAAATGCATTATTTTTCCTCTCTAATCGCAATTTCATAGTAGTCTCATTTGAAATTTTGTAAAAAATCGGAAGAAGCGTCCATCTTGGAAGCCCGAGAGCGAAACGAAGCAAATTCGGTCGCTTGAATGATGCAAGCATTGCAGATTTTTTGTAAATTAGATGCGGACGCTCTCCACTTTGGAGCTGCCAAAGCCTTGATTACATTTAGTTTCTTAAAAGCTTTGTTTTTAAGTCATCGATATATGGATGAAAAAAGAAATTTGCGGCTAGCTGAATGTCAAGGAAACGGACATTGTTAGTTCAAGTAATATTAGAGCCTCGAAAGAGGACTTCTAACTCATCTGGCGATCGCCGAGAAGAGAGATTAATTATTTTGCTCTTCTGTGGAGCGGTATCTATGTGTCAATCTTTACACCAACCCTCTTATCTGGAGACTCAAAATCTTACCCTATTTTTTAGCCTCTCTATATTTGATTCTTCCACCAAGATAAAAATGTCATCCGCATAAATAAAGCAGTTGACTTCATTAGGTAAAGTATTATAAATGCCACTCATGAAAATTGTAAAGAGTAATGGGGAAAGAACACTCCCTTGAGGGACGCCTCTTTCTTGCCTAAAGAGTGACGATGGGACTCCTCTCCAAGATACTAAGGCTTTGCGATCTAGCAAAAAATTCGCAATCTACAAAGCTATCTCTCCCTTTATACCAGATTGTAAGATCTTGAGTAGCAGGCCATGGTGCTAGACGTTATCATAAGCAGACTTTAAATCAAAGGAAATGTCATAAAGTTTTTGCTGGCTCTGGTGATCAACATTTTGTTAAGCAGGACTACTAAAAGTCTGTCATTACCTTTGTATGGTAAAAACCCAGCATGAAATGGGGAAAATAATTTATTATTTAAGTAAAACCATAAAAGCCGATACAAAATTGTCCGTTCTGAAATTTTTCCGATAACAGATGTTAATACAATGGGTCTGTATGATGTGACATTTGATGAATTTTTTCCAGGCTTCAGGATTGGAATAATCTTTGCTGTTCTCCAGGATTCAGGGACCGTGTTGTAAGCCCATAGGTTATTTCGCATTTCAAGTTTTATCGTCGTGTATTCCTCGAAAGGCATGACACCATTTTCTTATTTACCTGGTCAAGATCTGGGGATTTATTTCGTGTTTTCGAGAGGGCGAACTGAAGCTCTCTCATGGAAAGAGAGCAGTATTTTACATTTAGCTGTCCCGGCGAGCTCAACTGAGAAATCCGAGGGAAATAGTTCATTCGGTGCTCTTTTGAATAAGCTAAAACCGAATGCATTAGTCTGAGAAAGTGGCATTGTAAGAGTGCCGCCCGAGTTAAATATAAGATTATTTATGCACGGGGACCTATCCTTGCTCAGCAGACTTTTAATGATTCGAAAAGCGCAATGTGAAGATGAAACTTCCTGCGATGTTTCAGCCCAAAAATTGCGCCTTTCCACGTAATTTCTAAGGGTCGAAGCCATGCAACTATAGACCACCCAATTCGAAATGGAAGGGTATGATTTTGCCTTTCTAAGAAGTTTTCTTTTAACCGCCTCGAGACAGTTGCATTTTACATCCCACCAAGTCGAGTGAGAGTGACTGGACCAAGTAAAGGAGTAAGAGGATGCAGTAGCACTTTCTTGAAAAATTTGAGTAGGACTGTCGAGGGAGGGAAATTGGCCTTGTCTTTGAAAAAGCTCGTTAACTTTTGTAGAAATTTTTTTCCAATTTATGTATTTTCGGGTTTGAAGGGACTTCATGCCGATGCTACTAACCGTGATAGAAATGGGGCTGTGATCACTATCATAAAGGTCATGGGAGACCTCTAGCCTAATTTTATTTGTTAAACAGGTTAAACAGATTGATAAGTCTAATAATGAGGATTTCTGGATCCCCCGAAATCTGGCGAATTTACTCGTATTGACTAAGCACGTTTGGTTACAGCTGATCCAATCTAACACCACGTTAGCGTAGGAGGAAGTGTGAAAGCTCTCGAGAGCAGGGTGATGTAAATTAAAATTGCCAAGCAACATGAAAGGAGGAATGATCTGAGAAGCAAGAGAATCCAGCCAGGGGGCTTCAAATTTGCCACCAGGAGAATAAAGGTTAATAACTGTGACTGGGAAATCCGAGTTCGGACCAAGCCAAATCTTTAAAGCCAAACCCTCCTCTTCCGATGGTGAAAAGGCGAGAGGGATACGCTGGGCCGGGATATCCTGACGAACTGACGTGATAAGACCACCTCCAGCTGAATTTTGTCTTTCAAGACGAAAATTTTTTTGTGCTTGAATGAAAATGGGTCTGATGCCTTCAGCCAAGATTCCTGCAAAACCAGACATTGGGCAAGAGAAAAAGGGGGTTGGAGCAACCAATGGATCTTACTTTTGATGTCCGGGACATTCCATTGAATAAGATGCATTGGAATAAAAAAAAATCAATTAAAACAACAACAGAGAAAAAAATACCCTGGAAAACCGAGGGTTTATCCAATATCCAAAAATTCTTCTTCCCTGCTGAGATTATTTATTTCAGCAAGAGAGCTTTGACCCAGAACAATATGTGTGCTATGAGAGGGGGTGTATCCAAAGTTTGATTCAAGCAATGTTATTTTATTGTTTAATGAGTCTATAGTCGATTGTTGATTTTCAATAATATTACGAAGAGTATTACTCTCCTCTTCTTTTTTTTCCACAGTGGTTTTGGATTACTGCGATGCGGGCCAAGCATTGACGGTTCACTTCTTGAAGTTTTGAGATTTCGTTCCTTTGGGGACTTAGATCAGTAATAAGCTATCTAAGGTCCTGAATGACTGATTTGAGGTTCAAAGTTTGTTTGTCGTTTTCTAAAATTTGAGACGACGAACCACTCTTGACTTTTTGCGCGAAAGTAGAAGGAGTCAATGATTCCCTCGATTCTTGGAAAGAGATGTCCTTGTCTCTGACCAGGTTTATTATTTCTTTTCCTAATGCGTATAATCGGCAGTTCCTACCAAGTGCGTCGTGTTCTTCGCAACGAAAGCATTTAGTGGGCAGACCGCATTCCTCGTCGTATGTGCCCCCACAATTTTTACATATTTTATTGTTCACACACCGAAGTTGCGTGTGTCCAAATTTTAGGCACTTATAGCACACTTTTGGGTTTTCTGCGAATTTCAAAACTTTAAATATAAGACGTCCTCGCTTTACTTCTTTGCGATTTGATTTTCCTATTTCTTCAACCAGCACAGTTGGGATGGGCTCTGAGGTACCCCACTTTTTGAATCTTACTATTCTTGCTGCGGTAATATTTTCAGCTGAGAGTTCGATGTTGATATCTGCATAGCTTATTTCTGTATCGACACCGCGAATTATATGTTTTGTCACAATATTAGAGTCAATGATACGGGCACTAGCACTTAGACAACTCGAAATAAAGTTGGAAACCTTTTGAATCGAGTTTAAATGGCGCGTGACAAGAATTATTATTATTATTATTATTATTATTATTTTGGTTTTTAAGGAAAAACGTGTCATTACTATGAATGATTGGACCAAATTTTGCGTTAATCTCTGTTAGCTTTACCAGTGGGGACGAGCCTGTCTTGCTATCTATCACCAGTTTTACGGTGGAACAACCTTTTTGAAATGCTATCGTAGCTTTTTCAACAATTTGGAACTCATTTGTCCATATATAGCTTATTCTATGATCTTTGTTGCTGTTCTCGGGCACAGGGTCATCGGGTTTTCGCTTCTTCACACCCGATACATACGTTGACTGGAATCAACCAGACAGGTACTATACATTTATCAAAATAATCTTAACAAAATAATTAAATAAAGACCTGCTTTTAAGTCTCAAAAAGAAAGAAGGAAAAATTAACTATTCCACAGCCACTTCACCTGTGAAAAAGACGTTGAGCAAGAGAATAAAACAAAATCAGAAGTAGAAAAAACGCCTACCTCTGTTTTCCTCGGGAGAAGAGAAAATTCCCACAAAACAAGTGAGGGTTACCCAATCCACCACAACATGATGAAAGAAAAACCCTAAACAACAAGAAAAACAAAACCTAAGTTACACCAACAGAAAATATTCAATTGTAAGTCAGGAGTAGACAACCTTCTTCCTTCACTTCCAGCAGCCTTCTCTTTCTGGTGATAAATATTCACTTAAAGGGACCAAGATTTTGGAATTTAAGGTAACCTACCACGTTAAAAACACTGGCTATCGACCACACTGGCGATTTTTTTTAAAATTGTTATTTCTTGTAGTTCAGACTTTCCTCTTTTCTACGTTTAGTTTAGTTTAGTTATATTAACGTCCCGTTTGAAGCAACACGAGGGCTATTTTGGGACGGACCTCGTAATTTTGAACTACGGTCAGATGACGAGGACGACATCTGCACTGGCGCCCCCCTCTCTACACCACGCCACACCAACGGGAGGACATTTGGCCTGACAGATTTAACGTGCAACAGACCCCCTCACACGGCGGTTTTTCGGTGGAATCGAGTCTCGAACCTGAAACCCTCTGGTTCCGAAGCCGAGACTTTACCACCGGGTCACCGCGGCCCACCTCTTTTCTACTAAAAGGAAGACCTGAACTTATAGCCCAGGATCACATATTTTTCTGATAAAATGTGTCTTTCACTTCCATTTTAATTTTCACAAAAATTCTCCGCCGTTAACCTGATATCTCAAAAACTAATAGATGTGTTCACATAAAAATTTCAACTCGTGTTTTAAATGATATGGGCAATGAAATGAAGCAAAAGTTTTAGTGTTGGTGAAATACTTTTTCATTTATAGGTGTTTTTAGAAAAATTACGAATTTATGGAAAAAATTGACATGTACATATATTTTTATCCATAATTTCTTTGCAACTCACGATTTTGGTTCCTTTCATTCATCATTATGCTCTATAAGTTGTGTACAAAGAAAAATAGGGTTGCTGCATTGCAATTTTGTGGAGAGTGTTCACCGTTTTTGGTTTAAATTTAATTAAAATTTACTGCTAAGTTTTCTATTTCTCAAAATATATTATATTTTCAAATTTTTTTTTGTATTCATCGTGTTTATAATTAACAATACATTTAAAAGCCATAAATAGTTTTTAAAAAATCCAATTTTTTTTCAATAAATTTCCCACGAACGTAGTCGGATACCTTAAACTGACTAACATCAAATTAATTTTTGAGTTACTTAAAAGTATGTGAATTGAAAAGTACTATAAATAATAACCTTTTAGGAAATGATGATGGATTACTATTTCATATATGATAAAAATAATGATTGATTACTATTCTCATATTTTTGAGGACAAAGAAAATTATAACTTCAGCTAATTAATGTTTATTATCATGTGAGACCATGATGTTTTCTTTAGGGGTTTTTGAATAATCAAAGCTATAAATCGCGTAGGCAATGAAGGAAGCATTAATGGCAATATTCATCAATATCTTTTAATCGTATATATTTTTTATCTGCTTTTGCCAGTATTGCATTATTATTATGTAGGCTTTTTTGAAAGCAGACGCGTTTTTAAACGGTTCACCTGCTTTTACCAGCATTGCCTTTTTAGTTTGATAGGACTTTTTTATTTATTATTATGTGAGAACATGATGCTATTTGGTTACGAGGTTTTAAAGCTCAAAATTGCAAGGGCAATGAATATTGCCCATGCAATTTTGAAAATCGTGTAGGCATTGAATAAAGCCTAAATCACAAATTTCATTATCATCTTTCAATCTCATGTATTTTATCACGTGAAAATATGATGTTGGTTTGGTTTGGGGTTTTTGAATAATTGTAGGCAATGAATCTATACTAATATTATAAATGTGAAAGTTTGGATGTATGTACGGGTGTTTGTGCGTCAATCATGTCAGAACGGTTTTGCCTTTTTAAGTTAAATCCAACGCTACCATGAAAGGTTGTGTTGAGAAATCGTAAAACCCATTGAGGAAATATTCTGAACTTATCCAAAGTCTTATTTAGAAAAATGAGTGTCCAGAAAGAAAAATTTAACATTTTTCTTTCTGAAACACTCGAAGCATATTCTCCAATTTAACAGTTTTATGAATTTGAAATAACAGGAATCTTAAAATAAATAATCGCGGAGATTGACACAAATAGAAAAACTTTTCAATCTCTGGTTAAATAGCAACAGTTTTTTCGATCATCTATTAGAGAAATGAATGTAGAGCAGCATATTTTTTAAAAATATATAAATGAAAAAAAAAAGAAATGTAAAAACTGTAGAGCTATATAAAGTGACAGATTAATTTTCCTGACAGATGGAACACCGAAACCACAATATTTTTAGTATTCGAAGTAGTAATAGGGATTTTTACATTCAATGAATCTTAATTACTTTTTCTCAGTGTCAAAGGTTAAAGGAATCAAATAATTTTTTTAACAAAAATAAAATGCAAAACCTTTCTGTTTCACGAAATTTAATACTATACAGATACAATGCCAATCAGAGAGCAAGCAATTCTTTCAAATGTAAATTCCAATTTTGAATTGAATTGAATTGAATTTCCACTTTGCGTTTAGAATGGAAAAAGTAATGAATACTCTTAGTCAATAAGATTCAAGAAATTCAATAAGTATTGCATTAATCGATTCTTTTAAAAAAGAAGCAATTAGGTGCTTAAAAAATAGTAGTTACTTAATGAATGCATAATTAAACTAAATAATTAATGAGTATAGCCATTTCTAATATTCTGAAGATAACAGCCCTGAACTTCATGATTACACTTAAATGGAAGCAATATTTTTGAGCAAAATCAAATATTTCGGTGCAGGTGAATATATTTTTAATCAAGATTTTATTTTATAATTTATTAGATTCTATTTGTAGAAGGGAATTTTAAAGACAGCTATGCAAAGTAGTGAAAAATACATCAAAAAACGAAAGAAAAAAATGTATTTTGCTCTTATTATATTCTTCAAAACACTTTTTTAATCACACTTTAGAAAAAAAAAATAGTTTTCTGTTTTGTCGAGATAACAGTGCTGCATACGAATTTATATTCTTTAGGGAATAATCTCTGTGTAGATTTCTTGTAATAAAGTATGTGATTAAATTTGGAATGAATTTTTTGAAAAACACTTTAAAATAATTATATTTCTTACATTTTTTTTATAATAGGATTGAAAAATAAAAAAGTCATATATGAAAACAAAATATACCAGATTAATGACACATTTAAAAAGAGAGAGAGAGAAATTGCCATAATTTGCTTTTTTTGGGGAGGGGGGTAAAAAAAGTGTTTTGAAGCGAAATTCCTTAAATTTAGAGGTTTATCAAATGATTTACTTCAAGTTCTGTAAATAACTTAAGAAATATAGAACCTAGTACCAAAACTTATATATATAGTATAAAGATCCAACCATTCTTTAAATATTGGATTTAACTAATGAATAGTATGATTTTTTTCCCCTTTGTAAAGTTTTAAAACAAGTAAAAAATATTTTTAAACAAACGATTTTCTTATTTATTTCGTTAGTGTCAACTGAAATATACTGAATTTGAATAAAAAAATATGCATTGGATTTTAATTTATGAGCGTCTTTTATAAGCAAATGTTATCAATGTTTAGAATTTGCGAAAATAGCATTAAAAATGAGAAATAATATTAAAACATTTACAAAATACAACTATACAAATAAGTATAATTTCCTTAAAAAAAACAGTATTAAAAACAAATTCAAATTGGTTTATCCAATTGATTTAATTTATTGGTTTAAAAATCGAGAATATTAAATAAAGATAATAATATTTTTGCATAAAAAATCGACTTTTTAACGTAGTTACTTACCTTTACAATGAAACTGTTATTTAATCTGGTTACTTTTTTGCTTTCTTTATTATCCGGTTAAAAGTTTCGGATCCGACTCAGGTTACATACTCATTGGATGATTTAAAATATGTCTCAGTTTAGTAGAATCTTTGTTACTTGTTAAATTGTCCTAGAATGAATAGTTTGATAAGCACTGAAAGTTTGAAAAAGGAAATGACAGCTCAATGCATTTAGAACAGTCAGTGAAGTCAATAAGAGAGGGGGGAAAATCAGAATTCTCTAGTAAAAAAGTAAAGAAAGGCAATTGCATATGATGAATAGACTAGAGAAACAAACATAATAAAAAGAAAACGGTTTCAACAATTTACCGTTATTATTGTAATACAAAAATACATGTATACTAACCTGTTCCACTTTTTTTTAATGCAATTCTGTTTTATTCACAGTTTCTCAAACCTACAAGCTTTAACATTCTTAGCTATTTTTAAAGCGTTTATTTAAATAATAAGCCAAAACTTAATCTCCAAATTATTTTCAAATATTTTAATTTCATTCGGTAAATGTCATAATCTGTTAACAGACACTTAGCAGACGATTGCTTTTCAGACATTTTATAACTGCTACCATTCTTATTTCTGTTCAAGTATTATTAAAAGTAAAAGCAAACGGATTTTCTCTTTGATATATTTTATTAATATTATTTTATATAATAACGGATGATCCATTGTAAACCTTTTGAAATCTGGCAATGGTTTGTGAATGATGATCTGAAGTGAAGAGAATAAACGAAGCGGATGGAATTCTAAAACGCTTGGAGTCTTCTTTTGATTTTTTAAGTATACAGTGTCTCACAAAAGTGATGGGACACTTGTGCTTTACAAAAGGAAAATGTAATAAAATAAATAAATAATCATGTACAAATTTTTTGTGGGTGCATTTCATACTTAAATTTTGTAATAATTAAGACATAACATACATTGTGTCGAAATATTAAAATAAATTTAATAAATTATACAGTTATTTAGAAAGGAGCAAAAAAATGGCTCACATAAGTGATGGGACACTTACTTTTCCATCAAATATTTATCCAAATATTTTACTTTTTAAAAGGTTTTAATATTTTGTTGGATTTCCTTTTACTTTTAAAACAGGATTTAATCTTCTTGGGATAGATTTGACTAATTTTTCTGTGATTTCTGGAGTGATTTTACCCCATTCTTCTTGAAGCACCGATTTTAATTGTTGTTTTGAAGAAATGGTGTGTTTGCGAATTCTTGATTCCAATTCTTGCCAAATATTCCCTATGGGATTTAAGTCAGGAGATTGTGGTGGTATTTTTATTATTTCTGGACAGTTATACAGCAACCAGAGTCTAACGTTCAAAGCAGTGTGCTTGGGATCATTATCCTGGTAGAATTTAAAATCATTATGAAGGTTCAATTTTCGTGCTGAAGATTTCAAATTTTGCTGTAAAATGTCGATATACTTGTACTGATCCATTATACTGTTAATAAAAACAAAATTACCGACTCCAGTGAATGACATACACCCCCATACCATAACTCCTCCTCCACCATGTTTTACTGTTGGCACCAAGTTCTCTTTACGAAATTCTTCCCTGGGTTTTCTCCACACCAAGATTCTACCGTCAGAACCAAATATATTAAATTTACTCTCATCAGCAAATATAACTTTATTCCAGAAATCAGAATTCTTATTTATGTAGGATTTTGCGAATGCCAGTCTGAGTTTTCTATTCTTTTCACTTACGAAGAATTTTTTCCTGGCTACTCTACCGTGATATCCAGCAGATCGAATTACTCTTCTAATAGTCTCAGGATTAACAATTACTCCATATAATGCTTGTAAATCAGCAGCAACTTTAGGAGCACTCATTCTTGGATTTTTTTTAATAATTCGAACGATAATTTGCTTTAATCCATTAGATAGCTTTGATGGTCGGCCAGGTCTTCTTTTATCCTGAATCATATGATTCTTTTTATATCGTTTAATGATGTTGAAAACCATTGAATGACTCAAATTAACTGTTTTAGCAGTTTCTCTAATAGATTTTCCACGTTCAATATGCAAATTAAAAATTATTTTTCGAATTTCAGGCGAAGTTTCTTTTCGTTTAGCATTCATGGCTGCACAGAGCAAAAAAACACAAAAATTCCAAAGCAATCTGGAGAGAAATACTGCAGACGAATTTATAAATTATTGCCAATTGCTTTTGAGTAAAAATAAAACCTCCCAAAAATATTTTTATTGCTTATTTCAGACGATTTTTGTTGCATATCTAATGGTGTCCCATGACTTATGTGAGCTAATTTTTGCTCCGTTCTAAACAATTATATTTTTATTAAATTAATATTTTAATATTTTGACAAAATGTATGTTATGTAATAATTGTTACAAAATTTAAGTATGAAATACACCCACAAAAAATTTGTACATGTTTATTTATTTATTTTATTACATTTTCCTTTTGTAAAGCACAAGTGTCCCATCACTTTTGTGAGACACTGTATAAGGTGCTCTGCAAGCTACAGAAATATATATATGTATAATTTGAAGCTTAAGAAAACGGTTAGTTTTCTAGAAAGCATGCTAAAATTATGACTTATTTTAATTCTTAATAATACGAATTTTTTATTTCAATTTTTTATAAATTGCAAATTTTATTTAGCTGTCGAGATGTATTATCAACTTTGCAGTGCAAAGAATCTCGCAATAGATGCTCTGTTAAAGTCATATAGCAAGCAAAATTTGGAATGATAACTAAA
>JAPMOQ010010327.1:0-11202 GCA_026543055.1 Argiope trifasciata
TATTATTTCATCTAAAATGTTAGCTTTAATTTGGAAAATTCATATTGTATAACTTCAAATTTGATAAACAGATAACTCGTACTATTTTTAAAAGTGTGTGTGTGTGTGTGTGTGTGTGTGTGTGTGTGTGTGTGTGTGTGTGTGTGTGTGTGTGTGTGTGTGTGTGTGTGTGTGTGTGTGTGTGTTTTGGCTGTTGATTATAAAAGGAGTGTTGACACTTTTACCTCCACCCAATATAAGTAATGACATTGTACAGATTTATTCAAAGAAAAAATATGAAAGACAAATAATTTCTCAAATAAATATGCATCTCTGTAACACTATTTACCATTCGTTATTTCAAAATTTAAAATATATTAATTACACATGAAATAAGTGGTAGAAAACCCAAATGCAATGCAAATTACCAAATGCATAATTTTAAATTATTCTTTTGAAACAACATAAAACAAAGTGCTGCAGATAACGGAACATTATGTGTTGATTCTGACACTTTTATCCGTTTCTTTTTAGTTTTGGCGTTACAATGTTTACAAGATATTTTAAGGCGGTGGGAAGGTGTTTACCACTGCCTTAAAAAGGGTTAATTACCAGAATCTTATTAGAAATATGTAATGTAGCTCCCTTCAGCGTTAGCGCAATCACTAAGAAGATCGTTTTAAGATTTGCTGGATGATAATCGGATGCCACGTCAGTGATCTCAGAGTTTCGTGACAAACTTTAAAACCATTTGGTTACTTGGCGATAAATTTGGTGACAAAATAGATATTACTAGAAACTGCTTGCATTTTAGTAATTCACCAATAGGAATCAAGATGCTCCTGATTAGTCCAGAACATTCTTGATCCGCCTCCCAGGAACTATAAAAGGCCCGTAGTCGCTCGCAGTAGTCAGTCGTAGTCAAGTATCGAGTCGTCGGGGGGATGACAAAGCAATGGAGGTATAATCCAGTGAAGAGCAAGCTTTGTGTGAAGCTCAGTCGATTGCTGGCAGGTAGTGTGTGCCGAGTTGTGACATTTATTGTAAAAGCTGCATCAGTCTAAAAGAAGAAGAGCCAATTGTATAGTAGTGAGTTAGCATTTTTATACAGTTAAAGCGATGAGACAGTGGAGAATTGCAGACGTTTAGAGAGGCCATAGAGTAATGTTACCTCTTTCTACTGAATTTTATCTGGCCGCTTTAGCGTGCTATAGTCGATTTCTACTTGTGGACAACTTTGTTGTTGTTCGCTGCTGTGTGCACATCTAGGTCGCATATAGTTGTCGTCAGTGTCTTTGAGTTTAATAAAAGTTGAGTTCGTTATTGACGCCTGTTGATTACTTTCTGCACCATACGCATACTACAAATAAAACCGGAGACTTTACGGAATTTGTGGAATTGAAGCACCGCAACAATAAAAATGTAAATTATGCATTCATCAGAATTTAGTACATAATGCATTTTTCTCCAAAAGAAAGTCTACTTCATGGAACACCATTTCGTCTAGCCATAATAAATTCAAAACTTAAACATAAATAAAACCAACCAAAAGATTCTTAACATCAAAAAGTAATTTCACCCATCCTAGTTTTATTTTTAAAAGGCATGGAAACCAAAATTACAGCATAAAAACAAAACAAAATGGCAGCTTGAAACATCATCGGAATAAAATTATCTTCAAAGGTAATTCCATATTTTCCTTTCAATTCAACCATTAGATTTTTATTCAATTCTTTAACCATTAAAAGTTAAAAATAGGAGATATTTTTCCCGTTCAAACTAAACATTATCGAACAAACTAAGTGCACAAAAGAAACGAAGGCAGCTTTTAAAACCTCTTGGGCCATAAATCCATTAGCATTAAATTTTCATGCCGTAAGCATAGATCCATTCGGGCGTAATTACTTTATTTAATCTTCTATTTCATTTGCAAATACCCATTTATTTGCACTCAAATTTTCCATTTAAAGGATTATAAAACGCTGGAACTGGAAACGATAATATTGAATTTAAAATTTCGAATAAATGCCGCATCATGCTTTATCAATTATTTATGATCAAAACATTTGCCTTTTATCAAGATTTTATTTCTGTGTGTGTCTGTGAAAAATTGTTTGCGTAATGTAATTTGATAAAAAAAAAATGAAATCTACGATAGCAAATTTCAAGTTATCTTGCAAAAACATTATTATTTTTTAAATCATTACTTGATTTAAATCATCAGTCGGTTTAAACCAATTTGAAACAATCGCATGTCTTCTCTATCTCTCTCTCTCTCTGAGAGAGAGAGAGAGAGACAGAGAGCATGATTGGTTCTGTCACCGGAAAGAATTATTTACAATATTCTGTACTGGATGCTGTGAATGCTCTTAGAATTTATCCAGAGATTGACGATGTGGCGACGAACTTGGTGACAAAATGGATAATTCTCGAAACTTTGAGAATTTTGCCGATTCGTCCATTAGAAACCGACACACATCCAGATACGTCCTGATTGGTCCATACATTTCCACCCACGACTCTTGGGACTATATAAGGACGGCAGTTTCAAGTTGCGGGCAGAGTAATCAGAATCGTCTTCCAGAGGATCGCGAAGAAGCGGTCTAGCCAAGCAATCGCTGAACTGAGCTTTGTAGTCTGTTAAGGAAGCAGCTTCGAGAACTACAACCATTGTTGCTGTGGATATTGTTACTACTTTTGAACTACTGTTGCTTTTTTGTGCTGCTGTGTGATCGTTTCGGCTGTAAATAATTGTCGTCACTGTGTTGTTAATATATGTTGCCTTTGTGCTGTCCTATTTTTGACCTGAAAATATATGCCGTCTGTGTTGCGTCTTCTACTAAAGGACTGATCATTGTGTGCTGCTCATCTTCACACACCGTATACACCCACTGTACAGGTAAAAGAACCCGACGGATTAGAATAGGAAATTCGTAACTATATATATATATATATATATATATATATATATATATATATATAAAATTTTCTAATTGGCAAAGTTTTGGAGTTCGATCAATTTTAAGACGGGAAAGAAAAACGAGCCATCGAGTTTTTTTAAATATCGACGCATGTATGATCTGATAGTCTCGTGATTGTTTCAAACTGGTTAAAGACTTAATTAAGGCAATTCGTTAGAATTCAGAGAATGGTTAATTTGGACATCAAGATTTAACTTCAGTTGGCGATAAATCGCTAAATGTGACAACCTTCTGCTTTTTTTTTCGTAACGACCCTAAAAGTGAAAAGTCCCCAATTTGTTGCCTACGCCTTTTGTGGCTTCAAAACACCCTCACGCTAAATCAACATCATGTTCTCATGTGATAATAGAAATGTGCAATACGGTGCATTGGTTATCAATTTGTTTCTTTTTACTTTCTCATATATGTAGTATAGAGAAAGCCTAGCAATCGTCAAAAAAAATCGAACTCGAAATTGTGACAGATTCCAATTTTTGTGGTCTCCATCTTTAAAAAAACACATTTTTAGAAAATATCCGTCCATCTGCCTATGCTTGTCTGGGACAAATGTAACTCGAAACCAGTTTGAGCTAAATGGTTGAAATTTGGTGTTGGGTTTTTGCATCAACATTGCAGATTTTTACTAAATTTTGTGTAAAAGCTACTCAGAAAAACTTAGCCTGTCCGGCTATTCGTATATAAATTAATACAATAATTGTAAAATTAAGAAAGCTAGATACATAAAATCCGGTGCACAGATCTAACATTTATAGTTAGATCAAATTTCGAGCCTTGTATAGTTGATCAATCCTATTATGAGTTGACTGTCTATCAGTCTGTGCTTTCAGAACTCGAACTCAATAGTTAAAAAAGTTACTGATTTAAATATATCAAAATCTGAGTGAATATTTGTGATTACAAGTGCAGTTTTGTATCAGATATTTATTTCAATCCGTTAAGAAAAACGTGTCTTCAAATTCGTGGATTTTTGGACACTGTTAAACCATACCAGGAATTAAACATCAAATAACACGCCAAGGATGTCAAGATAGATTCAGTAAAAATTCTAAATTCTAGCCAAAAGTTAATATATCGCTGCTATTATACACCAATGTCGTGCCAGATGTTCTCTAGTTGGACAAATTAATTACAAAATATGTGAAAAGTCTACGTGGGGAGAGATCTTTTCAGTTGGTATAATTTTTAATCCGTTAAGAGAGAGAAATAATTAGTTTTATTATAACTCGCTATTTCAAAGAAATGCTAGGGTTATTTTGGGATGGGCCTCGTAATTTTCGAACAACAGTCAGATGACGAGAACGACACCGGAGTTGGCACCCTTCTCTCCACATCACACCAGCTGGAGGATGTTTGGCCCTGACGGATTTAACGTACCCCAGATCCGCTTACACGACGGTTTTTCGGTGGTATAGAGTCACGAACCCGAAACCCTCCTGTTCCGAAGCAGACATAGGATATCAGCAGTGAAAACTACTTTCACATTGCTGTATCAAAATCAATATTATTAAAAATATTACATATACATATGTTGCATTTTCTCTGAAGACATTTGTTAAGTGAAGTGAGGTGAAGAGATTGTGCTTTGAAATGAAGTGAGCTCTCTTCTGTGTTTTGTTAGTTGGAATAAAGTTGAGTGTTCGTGCGTGTGAGTTTTTAGTGAGTTATTTTTGAGTTTTATGAGTTTTACCACTGAGCTATCAACATCTGGTCCGTCGAGCCGGAGTAATTAAGTAAATTATGCGACTGAGATTCATTTGAGAAGAAATGTTTAGGAATTGCATAAAAGAAGACCTCAAGCAGGTCGCAGAGGAGTTCTGCGACAATGTGCCGTCAAATGCAAAGGTAAGCGAACTAAAAGAGCTTATTTTAAAATCCAAAGCATATGAAAATGATAAAGATTTTGTATTGGACTATGTTAATAGTATCGTGAGTGAAAGAAAGTCTCACGAAGAGACAAGTATGAGAACTCTTGAAATTGAGAAAATTAAAATGGAACGAATAAAACTCGAATTGGAATTGTCGAAAACCCACTCGAGCTGTAATAGCAGCAAAAGTTTAGGTGAAACAGAGAGTGATAGGCACAGTTGCTCATTGGATGTTTTAATTAAAAGTATTAAAACCTTAACAATTAATGTTCCTAGGAAGCCAGAATCGTGGGGATTCTTTTTTTCGTCTCTAGAAAGAGCCTTCGTTACGAAAAATGTGCCTGATAATCTAAAAGCAGAAATCCTTTTAAATTTACTGGGTGAGCGTGCATCTAATATTATTGTTTACATAAAGGATGACGAAATAAATAATTACGAGGTAGTGAAATCGATAGTTCTGAGAGAGTTTGAACCCACTGCCCAGGCTTGTTTGAAAAATTTCAAGAAGGCGCAGCGTATAAATGAATCACATGTGCAATTTGCCTCGCGGCTTTCTACAAATTTCGAGTTTGAAACTCTAAAGCAATTAATTGTTTCGGATAAGATATTCCAAACTTTGGATAAAGAAACAGCAGCGCATATAAGTATAAAACAAGGAGAGAGTTGGTTCGCGCCAACGGAGCTTGCAAAACAATGTGATTTGTTTTTTACTTCTCGTGGAAAACCTTTAAACGAAAGTAATTTTGTTAGAGGTTACAAAAATACTACTAAAGTATTTCTATCGGATTCAAAACCTGCAAAAGATGCATCTAAAGTATTCTTATCGGATGTTAGGACTGCAAATTGTGCATTTTGTAATGAAGCCCATTTTTTGGCTAACTGCCAGTCTTACTTAAAATTAAGTGTACAGGAAAGGGTAGAATTTGTAAAAAATAAGAAGTTATGCTTTTGTTGTTTGAACCCGCATCTAGTTTCAAATTGCAGATCAAACATTAATTGTTTTTGCAGGCGGCGTCATCATAAGTCTTTGCATTTTCCAAAAATTAATACTGCTGAGAGCGAAAAAGAATCATTTTCATCGATAAGAAATAAAAACTTAAAGGGCGTGGCTTTAACGGTCGATTCTAACCAAACTGCTGATTCAGCAACCTTGAACGCGAACGCGGAAGAATTCGTCTATAACGAGAAAATATTTATGAGTAGTTTTTCAAATAAAAAGAATACGGTGTTGCTATCAACTGCAGTATGTTATTTAATGGATGAGGCAGGAAATAAATACAAAGTTAAATGTTTGCTGGATGTAGGAAGTGAATCAAATTTTTTTATCTAGTGATTTAATTGAGCTTTTGCGTTTAAAACGAGAAAGAATTAATGTTCTAGTTTCAGGAATTAATGATATATCCTTGACAATAAAATTCAGAGTGAATGCATCTATTTGTAATGAGGATAACAGTTTTATCAAAAATTTAGATTTTCTTGTAGTCCCAAGAATTTCTACTGGTAAAACTCCTTCTAATGCTATTGACATTTCAGGACTAGATTTTTCTAACGTAAATTTGGCTGACAACAATTTTAATCTACCCGAGAAAGCTCAAATGTTACTTGGAGCCGAGATTTTTTATGAGCTGTTAAGACCAGGCCAAATTCGCATTAATAATTCTAATCTTATTCTTCAAAACACTGTTTTTGGTTTTGTAGTATCGGGAAAAATTCCTACAGAGGGAAAGAATAGGATTCATTGTGGACTTATAAGGGACGAAACTAATTTAGACAAAACACTTAGAAAATTTTGGGAAATCGAGAGTCTTGAGACTGAAAAGCCTCAAAATAAAGAAACATTAATTTGTGAAGAACATTTCGCAAAAACTTTCACACGAGATGAATCTGGTAGATACGTTGTTAAAATGCCTTTGAAAGAAGATCCAGTTACTTTGGGAAGTTCCAGACAGATTGCATCTAAAAAACTAAATTCCTTATGGAATCGATTAGCAAAAGAGCCTGAGTATTTAAAGTTATATTCGGATTTTTTGAGAGAATATCAGCAGTTGGGTCATATGATTGAAATCCATGAAAATGAGGAAGAAAAGGGATCATATTACATTCCCCACCTTGGAGTGTACAGAGGATTGGAGAAAAGTAAGTCAACACCCTTAAGAGTTGTATTCAATGCTTCTTCATTAACCCCTGAGGGGAAATCTTTAAATTCTATACAATACAATGGGGGCGTCATTCAAGAGGATTTGTTTTCAATTATGTTACGATTTAGAAAACACAGTTTTGCCTTCACTGCCGATATAAAGAAAATGTATCGAGCAATTGCAATTCATCCTGATCAAAGAAAGCTACAAAGAATATTGTGGAAGGAAAGCCTTCATGAACCTATAAAAACTTTCGAGTTGACTACAGTAACATACGGAACAACCAGTGCGCCTTTCCTGGCAATGAGAACCCTGAGACAACTTGCGCTTGATGAGGGAAAGAGATATCCTGCAGCAGCAATAGTGTTAGAGAATGATTTTTATATGGACGATGTACTTTCTGGATCTGATTGTATAGAATCTGCAAAAGCGCTCCAACGAGAGTTGATTGAGATATTGGGTAGAGGAGGGATGGTTTTGCATAAATGGTGCAGTAACAACGCAGAGCTTGCAGTAAATAGCGAATCATATCCATGCTCTTATGCAGAAGAAACCAAAGCGCTGGGTGTTATTTGGAAATCAAGAGAAGACTGTTTTGCCTTCAAGGTGTCGAGTGAAGATATAGGTGTGACAAAACGCCAAGTTTTGTCAACCATAGCTCGTATTTTCGATCCATTCGGTATTTTGGGTCCAATGGTTGCAAGAGCAAAAATATTTTTGCAACGGCTATGGCTACTAGAGTTAAACTGGGACGATCATCTACCTACAAGGGAAAAGGACGAGTGGTTACGATTTTCATCAGCCCTTCAATTTATCAATAGTGTTAGAGTAGAAAGGTGTATATTACTACCGAGCCCAGTTTTAATTGAAATACATGGCTTTGCAGATGCGAGTGAAGTCGCTTATGGAGCAGTGATTTACTGCAAATCACAGCCAAAGACTGGTGAAGTGTCTGTAAAATTGGTTGCTAGTAAGTCCAGAGTGTCACCCTTAAAACGTCTGACAATTCCAAAATTGGAACTTTGTGCAGCAGTTCTACTTTCTAAATTAGTGGTTAGAGTGATTTCCGCCCTGAAACTTAATATAACCAACACTTATTTGTGGTCCGACTCCATGATTGTTTTATGTTGGCTGCAAAAAGAACCTTGTCACTTAAAAACCTTTGTGGCAAACCGAGTTGCATCAATACAGGCAGCAACCAAGGTGAACCAGTGGAGACATGTATCTTCTCACAATAACCCAGCTGATTTGATCTCGAGAGGTGTGGATCCTGACAAACTGTCTGAGAACTCTTTGTGGTGGAATGGTCCTGAGTTCCTGACCGGTAGAGGCTATCCAGAGAGGGAAATCCCATCAGCCACTTTCCAGAATGATTTTTTTGATGAACTGGCCTTCACTAACTCCAATGACTCTAATTGTTTTTCTGTGTTTAATAGTGATGCTTGTGATCTTGTTCATAGTTTGATCAATTTAAGTAATAACTATTGTAAAATAATCCGTATTTTAAGTTATGTTTTCAGGTTCATTAGAAACTGTAGAGAAAAATGCGATAGGAAAAGAGACGCATTAGACTCTGGTGAGTTAAGAAATACTGAAGTATTTATACTAAAGCAAGTGCAAGGGGAGTCGTTTGCAAAGGACATTAATTCACTTAAGAAGAAAGGTGAGGTAAATCAGGATAGCCAATTGAAAAGTTTGCATCCATTTTTGGACGAGAGGGGTCTCATACAAGTTGGTGGAAGACTGAGTAATAGTGAATTGTGTATAAATAAAAAATACCCTATTGTATTGCCTTCAAAAAGTAAGGTAACTCGTATGATATTGAATTATTATCACATGATAAATTTACATCTTGGAGCTCAATCTTTGCTATTTCATGTACGCCAAAAGTATTGGCCACTAAATGGTCGAACAAATTGTAGAGAAGTCGTACATAAATGCGTAACTTGCTTTAAAGTAAAACCAGTGAGTTGTGAGCAGTTAATGGGATCTCTTCCTAAAGAAAGAATTACTGCCAATTACCCATTTAACTGTACTGGAGTAGATTTTACTGGTCCATTCCTAATTAAATACAAAAACCAACGTAAGGGAAATTATCAAAAAGTCTATGTTAGTCTTTTTATTTGTTTTGTAACGAAATGCATCCATTTAGAGCTTGTTACTGAATTGTCTTCCCAAGCATTTATTGCTACTTTGAAGAGATTTTTCGCTAGAAGAGGAAAGTGCTCTAAGTTGTTTTCGGATAATGCTACTAACTTTGTTGGGAGCCATAAGGAGTTAAAACGCTTACATAGCATAGTAAAAAGCCCAGACGATAAGTTATCCGGTTATCTCGGTAGCGAAGGTATTGAATGGAAATTCTTGCCACCTAGAGCTCCAAATTTCGGAGGTCTGTGGGAGGCGGGAGTCAGGTCATTCAAACATCATTTTAAAAGAGTCGTAGGAAATTCAAAATTAACGTATGAGGAGTTTCTGACCTTAACAACACAAATAGAAGGGATTTTGAATTCTAGACCTCTTGTTCCTCTGACTACTGATGTGGATGATTTGAATGCCTTAACACCAGGTCATTTTCTTATAGGGCGACCAATTACTTCTATCGTAGAGCCTAATCTGGTTGACATACCAGATAGTAGATTAAAAATTTGGCAAAAATTAACTAAAATGTCGCAGATTATCTGGAAAAAATGGTCCAATGATTATCTTTCGAATTTGCAACAACGTAGAAAATGGTTTTTTGAAAAAAATAATGTTTAAATTGGTGATTTAGTTATTATTAAGGAAGATAATATGGCTGTGAGTAACTGGCCGTTGGGGAGAATTGTTGGGTTATTTCCAGGAAATGATGGTAGAGTTCGGGTTGTGGCTGTGAAAACCAGGAAGGGTATTTTTAAAAGATCTATATCAAAGGTATGTTTATTGCCTATTGAAGAATGATTATTCTTGTGTATTGTGTTAAAAGGTATTCCTTGTATTATTAGCTACTGGTTTAGAAGTCAATTTCAACAGTGTAATATTTAATATTTTACTGTAATTTATAATGTTTAAAATTTTATTGCAATTTAATATTTTATTGTATTTTAATGAAATTTTGTTCTTTGTGTGAGATGATTAACAATTAGTTGAATGTGAACATGTCAACGGGCGGCGGAATGTTAAGTGAAGTGAGGTGAAGAGATTGTGCTTTGAAATGAAGTGAGCTCTCTTCTGTGTTTTGTTAGTTGGAATAAAGTTGAGTGTTCGTGCGTCTGAGTGTTTAGTGAGTTATTTTTGAGTTTTATGAGTTTTACCACTGAGCTATCAACAACATTTTCATGTAACGTCTTAATTTTATTATAAAGCACAAAGGTCATCTTACATTTACACTTTATTGTAGCATCAAAATATTTTATTTTTCAAGAAGCACAAAGGATCCCAAAATAAAATTGGCGTTTTGTAACCATGTGTATCATAGAAGCAGAAACTGGGCATGAAAGGCACCGTTTTCATTGGCATTGTCAAGTACAGCCACCTATATATATATTTATCCATTGAACTATTTTTAATTTAGTTTTGTGTGGTAACAGTGTATATAATTTAAGTTCGTGTTTATGAAAATTTGTTTTGTTTAGAATAAAGAAATGAATGGACAAAATGGAAGCATTTACAGTCCTATCTAACAGGCATAATTTATCTTAGACAGTCTTTATGTATTCTTATCATTACTTAAATACAAAAAGAATTTTTCAGTTTGAAAAAAAGAAAGAACTGTTTCCCACAAAAATATTAGTTGAATAAAAATGGCAGTCAATAAACTATTTCGAAAAGTTTAAAAAAGTTCCATTTCGTCTTTTCTTATAGTTAAAATTATCCTAGCTGGTTTTAAACTGATTTAATTCATTTTATATAAACCGGCGTTTGGCAATATGTTTAGAAATTTATCACACTTGAAGTAGAATTTACATTCAGCTAGTTATAATCTATTCAATAATATCATGTATGCAATGAAACTGTTCAATAGCAAGAACTTGTCTTGAAGAGACAAGAATTTACTATTTTCCGCGTTTTCAGGGCATGCGCATTCTTTCATCTGCACATGCAGGACCCTCTGAATTCTTATAAATAAAGCCCATCTTTATTAGAACATTGGTGATATATAGCATTTTTAAATTATTAAATAAAAATTGCAATTTTTTAAATCTTTGCTTTTTTGATACATAGATAGCAGCACTATCTAAATGAAGCTGTGTTCTTAAAATC
>JAPMOQ010010330.1:0-13572 GCA_026543055.1 Argiope trifasciata
TTAGAATTACGAATGTAATTTGAAGTCAAATAGAGATGATTTTACTCCCAACTACAATTTGCAGTTAGAATAATCACAGTGAGGATAAAAATAACAGATTTTAAAAAGTGTTAGTAAAAATAAATTCCGAGCCAGTTTCACATTATGTGACTTTGAATAAGTTCATAAAAATTAAAATTTCAGTAATAAAAAAATCAAATTCATTTTTCAACAAATAGATCCTTACTTAGAGCAAGAATTCATGACAGTTTGCTTAAACTGCATATTTTGGCGTAATTTATTTATATTAAAAGTTGGATGATGAATTTTTCGCCGGCAAAAGTTTTAACATCTTGATTATATACAAAGTTATTTTTTTACATTGTTGTCCTCAATTTAATTTACTGAATTTTCTTGAATTTTTAATATTAAGTAAATGATCGCGAGATCGGGACACTTTATTAAAAATCATGTTGAATTCTAGTATCTAAAACTCTTGGGTAAATGAAGTGCAGGTTGGGACACTAAATCAAGGATCGCGTTTAATTGTACTATTCCTGATAGAGTAATAATTCCAGAAGCTGGAAAGCTGGGATAAATGAAACGCGAGTTGATGTACTTCATTAAATATATTGTTTAACTCTGATTCCTGGTTGAGTAAGAATTCTGGAACCTGGAAAGTTGGGATAAATGAAAAGCGAATTGGGACACTTTATTTAAAGATAGTGTTTAACTCTGATTCCTGGTAGTGTAAAAATGCATAAACCTAGAAAGCTGGGATAATTTCTCGTTAGAGAAAACAGAATGGAATCGCCCCTTCCATATGAGTGGCTAGTTGTGAATTACTTGTCACCTATTAAGTTACTCTAATCGGAACTCCTAGGATTAAATTTGTACAATATCAAAAAGTGATTGAGAAATGAACTATGTAGAGAATATAGAAATAAACTATTATATATCATATATAATTAAACACAATTTATACGTCATCCCAACTTTGATAAAGGCAGAATTTATAATTTAATGTTCATGGTATTTTTTGATGGTTAGTGTTGATACAAGTATATATGCAATGTTGTTGTTTATTTGTTAATGAATGTCTATCAGCATTATTTCCATAACATTGTATAGTATTTTGCAATATTTGGTTTTTGATAAATTGTTCAATTTAATTTTCTGGAATGACAGTAGGAATTAAATTTAGTTTTCACTTAATAATTTATTTATGCACCTAAATTGCATTTTATATGTATGTGACAAAAATAAATTATCCATTTTTTAAAATTTCTTTGTCATTTAAATATTATAACACACGTGAACAATATTGATAAGGTATTTGATATTTCCTGTATTCACAATATTACTCAATATTTTAAAAATATTCTGTCACATTTTTAATTAATAAAAATGTGGTATCAGAAGGGATGTAATTTAGAGTTTACTGTATGCCCATTTATAGAATATACCAGAAAATCAAGGAAATAATGTTTCTTTTTGTTTGATGAAACAGAGATAAAATTAATGGTAATCCTTATCAAATATAGTATCTAGTTTGCATTAAGGAATGTTTAAAGAAAGGTATATAATTATTGGTGTTCTTTTAATAGCATCAAACTTTTCACGCATTTCCAAATAGAAACTCTTTATTGGAGGTTTTATTTTGATAATTTTTCCGATTTTAATAAGAATCACTGTAAACCTTATTGTTATTTTCCAATATCTTTATTTTGTCGTGGTTTATACTGTGGAGTCACGTTAGTCTCGATATTGAATTCCGCCAATGACTGAATTCGCGACTTTACGATTTGCAATCACGTAACAAAGCCGCTGGATAAAAGTGATCACCAATGTTTAGTGACTGTTGTTGGCTTATAAAAATATTACCACAATTTTAAACACATGTATTGTTTACAGAAAGAAACGGATAAAAAAACAGCATAATTTTATTTGTTCTACTTTCAAATAAACCACAACAAACCATGTAATCATGAAACAAATAATCATAAAATATTGCATGAACAATTTTTTTCGGTACTTTTCCAAGGCAGTTCTATGATCTTCTGTAAAATAGGAATTCAATATTATTACTCTTTAAATGTGGCAAATTATTTTTCTCCGTTATTAATTTCAAATATATATTTGAACAACCAATACAAATTTTGACAATATATATATATATATTTGTTCATACATTTTGTTCAAATTCGTTCAAAGTTTGTTTGAATTCTTTCATTCAAACATATATCACTGAATTCTTTCATTCAAACATATATCACTGATAATAAAGATAAAAAGGTAAATATTTTGCACATTAAGAAATATTTTAAGGCTTTTAGCTCATTTAAAGAATATCTATTATTGTAAATGTAAATTAAAAAGCAAAATTTAACTAAAGAACTGTACAAGTGAAAAACTTTTGTCTGCGGTTTTATTTATTGAGATTGATTTTAATATTGAGAAACTTCGGTTATTTTGGTATTTCATATTCAATTCATTTGCCGTTGTAAAGTCTTAACATTTTCAACAAACAATTTGACAGTTAATCTGACAATTTGAAAAATAGTCATCTTTTTATTATGGAAAAATTTGTGTTGTTTTTACGGCACTTGCCATTGGACAAGCCCGTTGTTACGAAGACAGCGATTTAAATCTATAGAGTGCGTCTTTTGTTTTAGTAGCGCCAACTAGGGCCAAGAGTACGGCTTTATCACTCATGCATCACTCATTCGTTTGCACACCCCTTTTTACAGGAGGGCACATTCATACATCTTACAGATTGAACAGAAGAAGAACAACCCTGCCCAACCAGGACTCAAACCCAATCTATATTAGACTATATTTTAACCCTTAGGCCTCCGAAAAGTAATTCGATATATAAACATTTACCGAATGAGAGATTTCTTGTCTCGAAAAATAATAATGCATGAATTTTTTCTGTTGAGTTTTCCTGGAACATAAATCTACTTTTTTTTCACTCTTAAATATTTTTACTATTCAAAATTTAAAAAAGTAATTAAATTAAACAACAAAATGATGAACTATCTAGAATGGTGCCTGGAAAGAGACATAGGAGTGCTAAGAGCTAGAATTTTTAACATTGCTTTGTTCAACATTCTTATAGCATTTATTTTCTCTATTTACCCTTCTTCAATTTCTTTTGCGGTTTTTTTTCTACCTCCTCTTTTTACTTTTTCATATTCTAAAATTTAGAAGTAATACTGCAATGGTCAAAAAGTTCAAACTCGAGATTTTGATCATGTGGCAGGTCTTCGAATATTTTCTGTTTGTGTATCCGCCCGGCCGTCTGACTGTCTGTGAAAATAGTTTAAAAACGCTTTAAACTAGAGAGATGAAATTGGTATGAGGATTTACATCTTAATTTGTGGACTCCTAATAAGTTTGGAGCGAAATCTTTTTTTATAAGAAGTCTGTATATATGTTCCAGTTCTCAATAACTACAAAACCGAAAGCGCTATATAGATGATATTTAGTGCAGAGATTTGGAATCTAAAATATAGATTTTAATCGATTTTTGAACCAAATATGTCGAGAGACTGACCGTTTGTCGATCTATATTTTCACAAGCATGTAAATACAATAGCTCAAAATACAATGACTAAAACTAATGAAATTTGGTATGTAACTTCGAGATTGCAACTCTTTGTCAATTTTCGTTTCAGATGATTGGTAGAAAAGCGTCCAAAATATATATTTGCCCAAAAACATTCGGTAAAAGTATTAGCTACATCCGAAATATTTCTTTTCGGTAAATATTCTTCGACAGTGGAGGCACTCAAAACATGACAATGCACGCCATTCGCAGCCTGACACCAAATTCCTTATTTTATGCGATGGGGGAGGATTTAGAGGGGTAAAACTTTTATTCGAGACATTCTAATTAAAGAATTATGAAACAACTGCCATCTAAATCATTTCAAACATTTCTTTATCCCTCAATTAATTCATGCTACATAGGATTTCCATTTATTTTTGAGAGCGTCAGTAATGCGCTTATATCAATATCATATTGATTTTAAAACTGCCTTGTATGTGATAGTCATTTTTCAATTATAAATGGACGATACGAAAGCAAAGTGCAATTTAAATTCTTTAATAAATTTCAAGAGACAAAATCAAATAATATAAAACAAAAAATGTTATATTCCTTTTATATATGTGTGTGCGCAATGAATTCTATTTTTGAAAATTTTTTCACTTTCATCGATTCTTTAGCTTTGCCTTTTGTTAATTTACTTTCTGGTCTTTTCTGGAAAGTAATTTTTTCGTTATTTTTTTCACTTTCTTGTTCTTGTCATTTGTATTGCATGAGAAATGGCTAATGTTTATTGTTAAATAAATGCTGCATTTTAGATTTGAAACTATATTTAGCCGCAGATTGATTCAGTGTTAATTAACGTAAATTTGTGATAAAGAATTCGGACTCAATACTTTCTTTAATAATAGAACCGAATTTAAAACTAGCTCTTTTGCCATTATTTAATAAATAAAGAATGGCGAAATATACAGAGTAGATAAATTTTTTTTGAATTTGCAAATAGTATATGAAACGGCTTCTTGAATATAACAGTTTCGAATTTCGCTATTTTCTTTGTTTTAACACACTGGAACTACAATACTATTAAAGGTAAGAAAATACAACTTACTGTCTTGTTTTTACCAGAAAAATACTTCATTTTTTCATCCAAGACTGTAACAAAAAAATACGTGTATATAATAGTACACGTTTCATATTGAAAATGGATAAACTTTATATCAACGATTAAATAATTTGTTCATTCTTTTAATTACAATCAAACTTAAATTATTTAGCAATATTCCATAAATTTTAACATAATTTATAATTCTAAATGATTTAAATTAACCTGTTAACCGGGTAATTAACTTATATTCAGTTCGTTTTACATTTAAATATTTCGTCATACCCAGTTAACAGGATAATTTATTATGCATACAATAATAAAAGCATTGCCTGAAATAGATTTAAAAGTTCTTTTTTAACATTACGAAACTGAAATGCATTTTGTATCAGGGAATAAATATCTTTGATACAAAGTATATTTAAAAATGTTTGTATTTGCAAAAATGGGCAAATTTAAGTAATATTAGATAACTTTCTAGATTTCTGTAATTGGAACTGTATAATCGGATAAATAGATTAAAGGCATGAATCAAAGTTTTAAGAACATTCTAATAAATACTGACGTAAATTGAGATTATTTAATTACAGTAGTGATAAAAAAATAGCAAATATATATTCATCAATATTAACAGCACGTGATATAAAACATATTAGAAGATTATAATATTTATACCGTAGAATACAATTCGATAATTGACCTTTGAGCATTTTTCTTATAAATATTTTAAATCTTAACAATCACTTCTTGAACAAATTGGAAATGTGAGCGATTGCTTAAAATGCATTTAACTTCAATCTCCAAAAAATAAAAAAAATATTCTGAATATATGTAAAAAATGAAGTTACATTTTTAAATATAATAAACTTTCGTTTTAGGATACAAGAAATTAAGTATGGAGTTTTTCACACATACTTATGCTCGTTTGGCAGTGGTAACGTAAAAAATAATTTCAGTGTTGAAAGTTAATGACCCTAAAGATCTGGGTCAATTTTCTTTGAATAAGAACAACTTTCATAATCCCATACTAATTCTAATTTAAAAAGGACCCATCAATACATTGATTCCGATTTTTATTAACGATATCCAAAATTTTATGAGCAAATTCCAATACCATTAGATATAAGAACAAATTCATTTAAATACTTCATCATATAATATTGTTCTTTAAAACAATTTAATGTAAAAAAATATTAACCGACAAATATTAATAATTCTTTTCTATTAAAAGACCGTGATCTATATTAGATTTATTTTGAAGTGCAGATGATAGTTTAATTCATTTTCTTAGTTAACATACGTTTAGAGATACATTTATTGTATGCCATTTTACAGGAATTCTTTGTTAAAGTCATACTGAATAAGCCTGAAATGATACTCTGACTAACTATTAAAAATCTATTAAGGCTTCTAATTATTAGAGAAGCAGAATTTACAAAAATGTTTTAATTTCTTACATTAGCATTAAAAGTTTTGTATGATATAAAATGCAATTCTTTTCAAGCATAAAAAAACAATGCACATTGTTTATTTTGTTGTACATTATTTGTTAATACACATATTACAAGAAGAATGCAACTGCTTCATGCATTTGTATTCAAAGTTTTCTAGCTTTAAAATATAATTTTTTAGCATACGAATGCAAATTATTTCTGTGTTTTTATTTTTATTTTGAGTGAACTTTTTTAACATCATTTGAAACAATGTTCTTTTAGAGTTAGAAAGTGTGTAAATTTTCAGGCAGTTTATATCGTAAACATCTTTGAAGTTTTGAGAAAAGGAAGGAAAGCTTATCCTCTTTTCAATGATATTTAAACTATAAAAATATATATACATACTAATTGATATTTTACAACCAAGTTTTACGCCAAATTTACATTTAAGTTGGGCGTCGTTATTTTTTCAATACTGAAAGCAAATTTTAAAATATTTTAAAAAATTAGAAATTTGCACAAATATTATGCAAAATAATTAAGATTTTCTAACAATCCATTTTACATATAAGATAGATATTAATAATTTAAATTAGCAAATTTCTCTAAATTTTTAGGGATTTCCATTTTATGAAAACATTAAAAACATAGGGTTAAAAAAAAGGTTCATACCTCATGCAGCTGTCTGGATAGGCTTCACAATAACCATATATGGGTTCCGCACAGTTCTGAAATAAAAAAAAGTGTATCAATTTTTTTAGTTATAATCCTCTTGTAAAATTTCTATATTTAAAAAAATTTCAGGACAAAAACTATAGAATCCTTCAATCCATAAATAATGATCCGCTTTCGTTAGTTACCAGTATTAGATCTTATGAATTCTAAATACGTTAGTAATGTCTGCGTATTTCCTGTTCTTAAATAAGATATATCTAAAACAGAGGAGAATATTGGGGAGGTAAAAAAACTTATTTTTTGGTGGGAAATTTCTAAAACATTATTTCGATATATAACCGCTAAGAGGAAAATACACCATAAATAACTCCAGCCCCAAATGTTATGCCGACTTCGCTAGATTTCATTACTTCTTTTGACCTCCAAATTTCTCAAGAATGCCTGTCCGTTAACACCAAAATTTTGAGAGCAATCTCGAAAATGCTTTTTGATTGTAAATTCTTTGAGAAAAAAGGGTTACCTAAGACTATGATGATTTCGGTAGATTGATACCAGACTATAATGATTTGGACATTTCATTCCAAAGCTCATGGGCCCTGAGCATGACATCAAAAGTTACCTTCCCTTTCCCTTTCTTTTTCAATAGACATAGCAAAAAAAAAATTGACTCAACTCTAGCCTCTGCAATTGGTCCGATTTCGCCAATTAATCTAGCCACCCTACCTGCATTGTTAATCAACCTGCATACTGTATTCTTTTTTTGCCTTTAAAATAAAACTTTTTTCTTGTACTAAGATGTAGTTTTTCAAAGTTGGATTAAATTAATATTCATGATTTGATAAGAGAAATTCTAGTCACTGAAAGCGGTTTGTAGTTATTTATTTCGAAAATATTATAATATTTAGAATATAAACTACTGATTTCTGATTTTTTTTCTTATTAAACTTTTAAGAGCTCCGATTCGTTAATTTTTTGAGAGGATGAATTATTTTCGTAAATGGAACCTTATTTTCAATTCAGACCCCAAAAAGTATGGAATGAGAAATATTTCTGATTATCATGCTCGTATTGAGTTTATAATATTATGATCTGCTGAATGATCCATTATTTCTCATTATTTTGCTGAAGGATAAATATGGATATATGAAGAAAGAAAAATGAGCTCTCATAAATTTCTGCCATTGCAAAAAAAAAAAGAAAATAGATTAATGAAATTTTGAAGATGTCAATTGTTATTTTCTTGACTCTAAGCTGATTCTATTTTCTTCCTACTATGCAAGAGGAGGAAGGCGGGGGGAGAATGATGGCCTGATGATAATGAGAGATGATCAGAACGATCAAAATTCACATGCAGTGTTGGGAAAATACTGCCTGTGAAATGGCTGGTGGAAATTTTGATCTAAGTCGCAAATACTTAGCTTCACTAGACATGGAAATGAGACCGTAGCAGGTGTTACATCACAAAATATTATTTTCTTTTGATTTAGAATAACTTAAATAAAGAAAACGCTTCCCTTTTTCAACATTTATTATTACAAGAACATTTTTTATTCTAAGAATGTTTTTTACAAAGTTACAATTTGCAATCACTATAAAGTTGTCAAAACAAAGGTTATATCATAAGTAGAGGCCACAATATTGATAAGAGAAAATAAAGAAAGAGTTCGTTAGAATCTGGTTGGGAATGTCAGGTAATTTTTTAGAGTAAGAGTATAAAGTAACGGATTTTCCATCATAATGTTTTATTGCTGGTTACTCTGGGTTACCAAATTGTTGTCTCATGTTGTCAGCAAAGTTAAGTATTTAATGTGAGGTTAGCTTGAGATATTCAGTGGTTTAATAAATGCCTATTATTCAGTATGTATTTTCCCCGACAAGAGAAATATGGTATCCCAGGGATCAGAAAAATATATGGAGATTGTTTTGACCTATGGTCAAAGACCCTATGGTCACCCCAACCCAAGACCCTATGGTCATAAAAAAAACTTCATTGCGTAAAATTGCATGCATTAAAAAAACATTAAAGAACTTCAGGTTACCATCATAATTCAATGTATTTTGACAGGTAATCCTCTCCGAGGCATGGTTGCTATATGAATAATTATGGCAATTTGATGTCTCTAACTATCATTTTCTACTGTTTGTTTAATCATTGTCTCACCTTCTTCGCTTTCAGTGTAACAACACGGTATTTGTTGCAGGCAGTTCTTGTGTACGGATATAGTTTTGAGACTTTTTGGATTGTTTGTGGATTGGTTGTCTAATTTATTTATCAGTTGATAAGTTATGAGGAACAATGTATGAATTCCACATATTTATGAAGCACAAGAATATCTTGCTGGAAGACTGGTTTTAAGAGAGCCTTGTATGTCATAAGGAAGAGTTGTTATCGATTTTTAACACGGAAGTTTGTCACTTCCAATTTCTTTGTTTTCAATTCATAAATCGGAATTCTAAGCCCTTCAATGTTACCTGTCTATTTTCAAAGCTTGAATTTATTTTTATCCAGTAGGGCTCATATATCTTATGAGTATGCTAATTATTCGTTGTTTTTCTTCAGTTTCATTAGAGTTGATGTGTATAGCCTTGATCCACAGAGTAAGTTTAAAGAATGTTGTATATTTCGCTTTGAAATTATAGGTGTAGGGTAAGATATATCAGATCACCTACAGAGATTCTGTGGAATTTGTTCTTACAAGTATCCGAAATTTCGAGGAGGAAAAGACGTTGTAATGTAGGTTTTTTTGTGATATACAAGGATTATCCAAAATAATGGAAAAGCTTCTCTGAAATCAGTGACCTTCATAGGTAATAATGTAGGATTAAATTAAAATGTAGCTATTAGTTTTTTTATACTATATTGTTATTTATAGTCTCAAAAATGTGTACATCAGTGTTTGCTTAATTTCGTTTCGGGTAGAGTTAAAATGAAAGACGTCCTAATGGGAGTCCATCTGGTGGAAGATAGCCATATTGGAAAAAATGATGGCCGGACTTAGAGCTATTTCTGTATGAGGAATGGTGCAACATCCCATCATACACAGCAACTTACCATCATACATACTAATTATGCCCATATGAAAAAGGATTCAAATCGTTTTAGCTGCCAAAGGTGGACCCATACCACATAAGGAGCAAACACTTCTTTTTTGTGTATGTTTTCCATTATTTTAGACAACACCTGTATATGTTGGTTCCAAATACAAAGTAACTACCTTTATGTTCTATCTCACAATCTTTTATAATGTTATAAAGGATCCTTCCAGAAATTCTATGCAAATTAATAGTGTATATTTATTCTCCTAGTGATTGTGCAGATATGTTCTATTTTATTAATATAAAGTGTAGTAATCCTAATATCTTAAAATTATTGAGCATTTTCCTTATTTCACCTGGTTATCACATATTTCAATGGGAGAGTCACAAATTATTGAGCATTTTCCTTATTTCAATGAGAGTGTCTTGAGTTTTTGAGTTTGATTCCGCTTTTCAAAAACAATATTTATATTCATAGAGTCCTAAAAACTTTCAGCATATGCAATTTTTCCTTCGTATATTAAAAATTTTTATGTTATTTTTACATGAAATCTAGCTGAAATGCAATTCAAATCCTCTGTGATACATAAAACGATTCTTCAATAGGAGTTAACAATACGAACCTCAACTTTTGCAAATAAAGAATGCATATTTTAATCAATAAATTTAAAACCAGAGAGCTAAGGAATTCAAGCTATACAAATAAATGAACTTATTTATAAAAATAAAATGAAAGTTAAGAAAAAGTGGAAAAATAATGTAAATATAAAAAACTAAAGAATATATTTCTTACCCCAGCTTTTGCAAAAGCCGGTGTCTCATCCGATCCTAACTGTGTAGCAGATTCATTCTAAAAATTGATTTAAAAAATGATAAAAATTATTTCAAAAATATATTTAATTCTAGGAATAATATTTACTCAATTGCATCAAATTATTTCCTGGTGAGTTACAGATTTAGAACTTTTAATATAGTTTAGAAGTGGATGATATAAGGAAGACGAATATAAAAAAACAAGAAGACGATTACAAAATTAAATTTTTCATCCTATTTTCTGTTGATTGGTTGGTTTGTCTGTCTGATGCAACTTTTGCAATCAACTAAAAAATTTCATTACCCATAGATATTTCCAAACCATTAGCTCATCGGGAAGTTAATTCAAAATCGATTTCGAAGTTTTCTGTACACAGTACTAAAAATTAAAAAATAAATGCTTAAACTTCTTTTTAAAAATTAATAGACCACATTTTAAAAAAGGATAAAAAATATAAAAAATAATTTCTTCTGGCTCCCTATGGATTTATAACACCATATAGATTGAAAATTAATAAATTCGATTTTAATCATGCCCCAGTGTTACTTTAATTTTTTTAAGTAAACTTTCATTTCTGATATTGAATTTCAGTTATGTTCTAATACTTAAAATTATTTCCATTTTTATATTCGTTTTGCTTTCGTAATTACGATCCAAGCCTGGCAGCGCAGCTGCACTTTTGAACTGATTCAGACAGCTCTAGTCTAAATAAAAGAATACTAACTCTGTACAAGGCTGGAAAATGACTATCAGAATATTCTAGAAGGGAATTAAGAAAATTTATAATGACCAATTGCTAACATTGTTTGGAAATGTAGTGTCAGTGTAAGCACACTCACACAGTATTATAATATTGCTTTACGACAGAAAACATTAAATATGTTTGTATGCATTTAAAAAATATTTCAGAACCAGAGGAGTTTGATAATATAAAGCAAATGATAACATTGCAACTATCACATTAAATATTATTTTATTGCATTAAATATTATTTTAGTATGATTTTCATTAAATCAAACTCATATTTCTACTCCTTATTTTTTATTTAAAAAAATTCCAGTTTTCAATTACTTTTGAAATTTTTATTATTTTTATAAGTTTATACAGATTTTTCTAATTATATTACAAAAGTCATTATTATAAATATTATGAAATGTTGCCATTCAATATTTTCTCACACTTTTATTTCATAATTTATTTCATCTTTTATCAAAAGGGGCCTCTAACATAAAATCAAAATTTAATTAAAAAATAGATTATTTATTGACAGTTAGGTTCTGAAAATACCGAGATATTATATTGTCAAGAATATAATACATAACTTCAGTATTTTAGAACAACCAAAGGTGAATGAAAAATCAAACTAAAAATTTGGTTTTCATAAGTATGAAATAGAAATTTAATTAATCATAAAATAACAATACTAAACGCGTAAAATAACGATAGCTTAAAAACGAAATAAAGTAACTTACCATACGTTCGGAGTATTTATCATATAATACACTATAACATGGTTTCTGAAATTGAGAGAAGGCTTGAATTTGTATGATAAAAACTTGAAAATTATAAAAAATGGAAAATTTGCCAATATCTTAAAATAACAAAACCTTCTTAATTTTATCGTTTTTATTAAATTGAATGAAAACTCGAGAAAAATGTTCTATTAGACAAGTTATTAGGTTATTAAAATAACAAAACCTTCTTACCAATATATTAAAATAGCAAAACCTTCTTAATTTTATCGTTTTTATTAAATTGAATGAAAATTCGAGAAAAATGTTCTATTAGACAAGTTACTAGGTTATTAAAATAACAAAACCTTCTTACCAATATATTAAAATGACAAAACCTTCTTAATTTTATCGCTTTTATTAAATTGAATGAAAACTCGAGAAAAATGTTCTATTATACAAGTTACTAGGTTTAAATGAATTACATAGGTTGGACTGATACTAGGTTGGATCCTGTACTTTGTATCAGGTGGAAATCGACACTGATACTACATTATACTTGCTATTTTGTATTTGATATATCTTTAAATTAATTCTTTTCTCTTCGAAATGAAACAGGGCATTTAACAGATATCGAGTATTGTACATACAACTATTAACCCTTTACACTCGAAGTTTTTTTTCATTCGTATTACCAGCAACTCGAAGCGATTTTAGTGAAAAGATTATATTCACTTGTAAGTTTGCTATACGCATTAAAAGAAAAGTCATCGTTGTATGTTATTTTTTTAATTCTTTATGAATACAAATGTTATAATATATAAAAAAAACAAAAAATTACAAAATTATTACATTTTGTAATCGTCCAAAGTGTGATGCGAAACATCCTATAACTAGTTTTTACGATTTGTTTCTGCTCTTATGTTAAAAACTGAAAATTATTTGCATTGTCTTCGTAGCGGAGCCCTCAAGTTCGAAGACCAATTTTAAATGGCTCCGCTCCGGAGCCTTCGAGTGCAAAGGATTAATTGTGCATAGTTAGGATGATATCAGCGTCAGCTATCATTCGTCAATTTACACCGTGAACGTCAAAAAATATTAATAAGAATATAATACCAAATTTCAGTTTAGGGGACGAAATATTAATTGTTTGGTTTTGATTGTGATTAATGAGTGATTGAAAAGAGGAAAGAAAATATTGAAACCTCTTGAAAGTCAGATGAAAAGTCTTGGAACCCATTATTCACTTTTCTGTAAGCACTATCTCTTAATTTAATCGACGAATTCTCCCTTCGCATCGCTACGGTTTTAGAGTTGATTATTAATTCGAGAGTCATTATTGGAGTGTTGTATATATCTCCTCCTGCTGGATACTTAAAATTGACTATCTATCTTTAAGCATTTTCCAGATGCGCTTAGGTGATGGATAGATTTAATTTTTAGATTTTTTTAAGTGATTAATTTTTAGATTGTTTTAAGTGATTAATTTTTAGATTCTTTTAAATGATTAATTTTTAGATTCTTTT
>JAPMOQ010010333.1:0-34421 GCA_026543055.1 Argiope trifasciata
GACCTCCAAGGTATACATGTACCAAATTTGGTAGCTGTAGGTCCAACGGTCTGGCCTGTAGAGCGCCAACACACACACACACACACGCACACACACACACACATTGAGCTTTATTATAAGTATAGATTTTATTATTCCACGATTCCTGCCAGCGGGAGTATAGACGACGTTGAAAAATATTTTTATTAGGTTGGTGCGTATGAAATGTCGGATTCTCTTTACATGCGGACGTTTGTCTCCCTGTTTTCGTTATACTTTTGTCTTTGGCATAACCTCATTCATAGTCGTATTGTCCATTGCCAGAGACTCATTTCAGCAAAATAGGTTTTCTCGAAGGTCTTCCCTTTTGTTATTTCTTTTGAGTTTATTGCCGATATGAATTCTGCCGACATTCGCGTCATTTTCTTATATGAGTACAAACTTGGTAATAGTGCTGCAAAAGCTGCACGCAACATAAACCAAGCGTTTGGGGAGAATACGGTTAACGATCGGAAAGTGCAGCGTTGGTTCGAAAAATTTCGGACTGGCGATTTTTCACTGCAAAATGAGCCGCGCGGAAGACCCAAAACGTCTGTGAAGAATGATGACCTGAAGGCTCTAGTGGAAGCGGATCCAGCCGTATCCACGAGGGAACTTGTTATCAGGATGAAAGTTGACCATACAACGATATTGAGACACCTTTCTGAGATTGGCAAGGTTAAGAAGATGGACAAGTGGGTACCGCACGCACTGACAGAGCGAAATAAGCTGGAACGAACTGGAATATGAAGTTTTGCAGCATCCACCATATTCACCGGATCTCTCGCCGACCGATTTTCATTTTTTCAAGCATTTAGAGCTGTTTTTAAGGGGCAAACACTATGAAAATGAAGACAGTCTAAAAAATTCGATATCAGAGTTTATTAATTCTAAAGACCAAAATTTTTTTAAGACAGGCATCTACGCTTTAAAATCTCGTTGGGAGAAGTGTATTGAAGCGAATGGAGCATACTTTGATTGAATAAACAGCTTTTGAAGAAAGATATGCAGTTTTATACAATCACTTAAGAATCCGACATTTCATACGCACCAACCTAATAGCATCACAGAACGGGATGTCTCGCTGTAAAAGCAAAGATGCATTCTTTGCTGCATTATCCGCTAGCTCATTATCATTGATTCCAACATGGCTCAGAATCCAGCAAAAAAGTATCTTAAAGTCCATAGAAGGTCAATTATTTCCACGGCAACCGGGCTACAGCGGCCCTAAGATTCACCAGACCCGCTTATACGATGGTTATTCGGTGAAACCGTGTCTCGAACCCGAAACCCTCGGATTCCGAAGCCGAGACCTTACCACAAGGCCATCGTGGCCCACAAAACCTATAATTCTGCTGTCTATAATGTTGGTTGACTTTTTAATCATTACCGAAAAGAATCTCTCAGTTATAAATTATTAATATTCTCAGTAATTAATACATGGAAATTATTAATAATGCATGGAAGTTATTAATAGTAATTAATGCATGGAAGTTATTGATATTCTCAATAATTAATGAATGGGAGTTATTTATATTCTCAATAACTAATGAATGAAATTATTAATATTCACAATAATGAATGCATGGAAGTTATTAATATTCTCAATAATTAATACATGGAATTATTATTAATCACTAAATTGAAATATCAGCGGACTCGTGTTAGCGCATCTTCCCTGTGATTTTAGCATTCCAGCATGGCTGTTCTTTACTCTGTGTTCTATCTGTGAAATGTGTTTTAGACCCCCTCATATAAAAAGAGGTCGGGTCGGTCCAATGCCACCAAGCTGAATGAGCGCTGCTCTTTCGAATCAAGGCAGAAGTGTGAGTTGTGAACGAGCACCGTTAAGGTGAAAGGACGACTTTAGTCGAACACACACGACACATCCTATTTTAGGGGGCGGTCGAACTCATTCATACACTCCTTAAGTCAGAATTGAGATCCCAATCAGAGACCAACTCATCCCCGATTCAGTACCCCTAGAGGTATCATTTGTGATGGGAACTTGGAGAACTTTTCAGTGACGACCTATTTAACGTGCCCTCACTGCATTTAGCCAACACGGCGGTCTTTGGCAGTGACAAGGACAGAACTCGCTACCTTTTGGTTGCGAGACTAACGCTCTATCAACCAAAATAAAAATTAAAAATAATTAAATCTCATAAACTGGGACACACACCTACATAAATGTTTTTTCCGGGGGAGGGGTGATGTTCCACACATCATACAGATAGAACACAAGATAAAAGAGCAGCCATGCCCGAATCAGAACTCGAACCCTAGACTTCCAAATCACGGGGAAAACGCGCTATTATATCTCCATAACTTTTTTTAAATTAGCTTCTTCTATTCCACCCCTATTCAAATGAATAAGGGTCTAAATAAATCTAGACACAGGCTGTTCTATTTTTTATCAAAATTTTAAATAGCTACATGTAAAATTTCAAATATTTTTTTTTCCATTTCAGCTTTTTCTTCCTGGAAGACTTAATAAGCATCGCGGAACAGATGTTCTCTGACGTCTGTCCGGGTACTGTACTGGAGAGACACTACCTCAGCTGCTCGCAGCTGAAATCGCATTCGAAAAATGCGTACGCCTACCCGCCAGCAACCATCCTCAACGCCTTGGTGCAAGATGGCGTCTATGGCACAGTGGAAAACAAACTCTCCGGTGCTAACGAAACGCTTCTCAGTATTGTATTCTTCGGTGCTTCTGAGATGCTAATGTTCAGCCATCGCAACAACTTACCAGAAATTCCTTCCTTTAATTTCCAGAACTCGACCTTGAACAAGCCCAGGATGCCTCACAGCCAGACCTCGCCGTCGCTCGCTCTGCACAATCAGCAATCGAAACTCTCACAACGAAGACGATCTTTACCGCCAACCATCACAAGCTCGACCAACAACAACAACAAGAGCCAGAGCAGCTCACCATGCCAAATATTGCAAGATTTCTACAGCAAACTGAGCCAACGAAGGGATAGTTCCCCTGCCATACTACACGATCAAAATCCGGTGGTTGTCCTTGTCTCTGACCTTCATGCTTCGCAGTTGCCTTTGCTCAGTTGCCAGTGCCTTTGTGCCATTCTGGACACGCCGGATTCAATGGGCAGGGATTGGTGCATGCTGGGGGTTCTCTTGGGAATGACTGACAAACTGCCCAGGCTTGACCCCGGGGACAATCCGGCTTTCAGTCCGACCGCGTGTATCCTGAGTGAGTGGATGAAGCGACCGGACACAACGCTGGGTCAGTTGTTGAGGAGGTTGTTGGAACTGGAACGCACAGATGCCATTGAAACGCTCATGCCTACCTTGCCAATGTTTAGAGTCACGCCAGTGTGCTTTAAGCACAATTTTATGGACTGCAATATGAGTACAGATTAACATTAATAGATTTTGATGTCAACACACACACATATGTATAGCATGCAGCTATGGTAGATGTTATTTTATAATAATAAAGAAATAAAATTGGATGCGATTTTCACATAATTATTCTATGTTTTTAATGAACATCCATTTCTAAATACCAGTTCGTAAAAATCATGTGACTTATACAGAGGTAAGTGGATTTCATTAATCTGTGGTGGTAAATTTCATAAGCCACATAAGAACTTCCGGATAGGAGTGTGCACTTTTGTCTAGAGGTTATGCCACTAGGCTATGAACCGCAACGTTGCGAGTTCGAATCAAGAATGCACAAATCCATTTCCAAGTTTGATTGAGCTCATGCCGGGTTTACATTCTGCCAGTAGGCAGCCCAAGCATAAAAAGTGACAGATTTATGTTTGTCACAGTTTCAGAAGATAAGATTCAGACATTCCTTGATTGGTTGTAAAATTGCCATCCTTGAATTTTTCTTTTTCTATGCGCATTGTATTAAAATGATAAAATATTTACACCAAAAAACGTGTAAAAAAAGGTCGATATAACTAAATCTTGAAAACTATAGAAAATAAATGGCAAATGAAGTGAAAAAGAAATCTCGCACCAGAAAGAACAAAAACGTCTGAAATAATTTATGGTAAATAATCCAAAAAAAACACCGTCAAATTCAAATTCTACAAACGCATGTTCAGTAGGGGAAGGACACAGAGGCTGGTTGTTTGTCAGCTTTTCTAAGCATGCGCTGCCAACTGGCCAAATGTAAGCAAGGTGTGGTGATATCTTAATAAGCCAGATAACATCTACGGGACTGAGCAATTGCTTTTGTCCAGTGGTTATGTTACTAGGCTTCAGACCCAAAGGTCCCGAGATCTATTCCGAGCACATTTCACCTTCCACAAAGACATAAAGGTGGGTTCACACGAGGCTAATTACTGCGAGCAATCATTGTCTATTTGCTATTGTCCATATACTGTCTTCGTGCGAACAGTTGAGACAACGTTGTTGGGACAATGGTTGTACCGACGGGACGAACATTTGCCATTATCCCGTTGCGATCACCTGATTTTCCGGAAGTAGGCGTGATCTATTGCAGGCAATAGTTAGCCTTGTATGAATCCACCTTAAGTGTAATTCGCTCTATAGAAAATTTTACACTATGTAGTACGCCAATCTCGAATACTACAATTGGTGCCACAATCACAATATGAAACTGTCACATTGGTGATCTCGGACAATGAACACGCAATTCGCTCGCCATAAAGCTTGGCACTATCAAATCATTCGTCTCTCCACATACTCAATGGTGGGAGAGCATTGTAGTGGTATCTTAATAAGCTAGGAACAGTCTCAAAACATTAGTGATCGCTTTTGTCTAGAGGATATGTTACGCGGCTGCCAGTCGTAAGGTCGCGAGTTCGATTCTTGCCGGAATTCAATCTCAACATTGGGGTTTTTTTTATTGCTTCTTTCCTTATTGAAAAACTAATATGCCAATACTCTTTTTAAAATATGCTTACTTACAAATTTCATTAAAAAAATGTTTGACCCACTCGCGATAGATTGCGAATAGGTGTTGGAAGTATTCTCGAATGCATATAAAAAATAAAGGAAAATTACTCGGCACATGAGTTACTAATGTTTGATCACAATAATGATAGCATACTTCTGCCATTGAATAACGGATCCATTTCAAATTTTGTGTTTTATAGATATCCTGTTTTGTATAAACTGTCTCCGTTTGACGTATGAGCGACATCTATTGGTCAGTTTTGAATCATTCTTAATGAGAGAAATGGATTCAAAGACTTTTTCACATATTCCTACTTCTTTATTATTATTTTTTTGAAGTTTGCATGAATTTATAGAGCAATATTTCCATAGTATTATGGAAAAAAAAAATCAAATGTTTTGGATTTCTTCCCCCAGTACCATTGAGACAAAAATTTGTTACAGATCCACAGTTTCGAAATCAAGATTATATATTTAATTCCATTAATTTAATAGGTTTATTTATGAGTCATTTTTAACGAACAGACACATTTATAATCGGTGCCTAACTAAAGTGAGGCATACGGGGCAATTGCCCCCACATCAGGGGGTCCCCTCAAATCGAACATAAAGTTTATTTCAAGTTTCCTTCTTTAATAAACTTTTTTTAAACAAAATACAACTACAGCAAAATCCGTCACTTTTATGTTAGCTTCATTAATCTACCAAATGAATACAAACAAAAAATTCTATATTTCGTAAATCCATTGCTTTCTAGGGCGAAATTCAGCTAATTTTTGCAATTACGTTGGGCTAATTTGGTCAATAAAAAAAACTGCTGCCTTTTTACATATCGCAAAATGCGATATGTTTACAAAAATAAGATCTTCTGATTGGTTTAATTGGGCCATCGTAATTGCAAAACTTCAGCTGAATTCTGCCCTAATGTCAACAAGGATATGAATTTTTCACTTTTTTAAAAAAAATACCAGTACAGTAAAATCCGTCAGTTTTATATTAGTTTCTGTGTTGTGGCTTATCCCACCTAGTTGCCAGAAACATCAAACCAGGTCCATGAGCCCGAACGCCTTCAAACAATGCAACACTGCCTCAGGACTCGAGAACAGCTGGCCTTTGTTGGAACCGATGCAGGCCAAAATATGGACAGAAGAAGCTTGAGTCGCATTGCATTTTAGACATAGGGAACAAACTTTGTGGCCCGTAGCACGTGTCCACGGGAGTTGTCTGATGGCACCTGCTGCCAATCCCAATTAAAACAGCCCCGGGGCGACTTTCCGCATACCATTCAGGCACGGGGGCCCTCCTCCAAAAATAACAGATATCTTGCCTGACCTGGTGGCGACTTCTGAAAAAATAGGGTAACCACCATGAACAGTAACCTTATGGCTGCCCTCTCTGGCCAGACCATAAACAATTTCATTTCCGTGCCTCATTCACATGTGACCGAACCCACTGAAAGGTAATCTTAACATAGGCAATCAAGCGGTTCAAAAGCTGGAGGATGTTCCTAGTCGTGCGGTCCCCATGCAGAATGGAACTTATGTTAGCTTCTTCATTAATTTATCATATGGACACACACAAAAAATCTACATTTCGTAAATCCATAGTTTTCTAGGGCGTTGAATTCAGATAGTTTTTGCAATTACGTAAGACAAATTCAAATTTGGTCAATCAAAAAGACTGCATTTCTACATAAGGCAACATGCGATAGGTTTACAAAAATAATGACTTCTGATAGGCTTAATTGAGTCATCGTAATTGCGAAACTTTAGCTGAATTCTGTTCAAATGTCAAGAAAGATATGAATTTTTCGCAACTGACAAGTTGCGAATAGACAAGTTCTAAGCACTATATAGACAAGAAGCACTAAGCACTATATAGAAATATAGACAAGTTCTAAGCACTTCTATGCACAATTCTTCATTAATGAAGTAGTGAAGCAGACCCCCCCCCCCCCAAAAAAAAAGTTTTTGCAAGGGCCCCAATTGTATTAAGTAGGGCCCTGTTAATAATCTGTTTTCCTCTCTTCAAAGGTATCAAAAGGGCATCCAAAACGTAGAGTTTTATGACAATTTCGTATCTAATTTTTTACAGATTACAATGTTTTATTCTTGGTATACAAGAAACATGAATTTTCTGTTCAACAAAATTTTCTTTAAGTGAAACAAAATGCGATAAGAAAAAGCAATAAAACACTAATAAACTTTTTTTTTCTTTTTTATTTCAGTCAACTTTTAATATTTTTTTCTGTACAAGCTTATACAACTTGTCTGGATGCATAGCTGCAAATATGATACAATTTCTCACAGCAATGGTCCACAATCAATACAACTACTTTTTTAACAAAGTATCAACTATTTAACAATACAATTTTCAAAAAACAAAAAAGTACATTTTTAACAATTTTCTTTGTTATTTTTTCCGTCTAATTCTATATACAAGAGATCTAACGAATCTCGTTTCTTCAATTAAAGAAATAACAGATCCACGGCAGATTTTTATCACTAAAAGTAAAAAGCTTCCACTAAGACGACGTAAACTTTTCTCACTTACATTCTTTTTTTTTGAAGTCACAAAGATCCATTACAGAAATTGTAATGAGATCCCAAAACAAATGCAATCATTCATCCATTTCTGGATTTACATTTTTTATTATAAACTAAGATGTCTCACATTTACAAAACATTATTGCATTTATAAAATGTTTTCAAAAAAAACTGAAGAAATTTTAAGAGTATTTAAAGAAAAACAAATTTTAGTACAAAAAAACACGGTCAAGAAAAAGTTAAATGTAGTATTATTGTTATATTCAAGTTGTTTTTCAGTATCCAGTGATATGCACCTTTCATTCAAAAATATAATAGTTCAGTCCAAACATCTTTGAGCCAACATTTTACTTTGATGTTCCTATTCATTTATAAATACACCTGACTTTAGAATTTTAAACTGTATTCAAATGATGATGATACACAGATAGTAACTCTCACATTTTTAAATCAACATATGAAAGTACATTTGATACAGCATATTTAATATGCTGTATGCGCATCATATATTTTTGTAGGAAGAGACTAAAAAAATAGGAAAATTGAAAATACACATTCTACAAACTATTGCAGCCTTTGAACAAATATCATTAAAAAATTCCCAAAGAATTAAGACTACAAATAGTAGTTGCGATTTAATTTAAAGGAAAAAAAAATTCAATTTAACAACATTCAATTTATGCTTCAATAACAATATTTTCATTCAAAAAATCAGAAAGTAATTAAAATTAACCCATTTATGCCTACTGTTCCATTTTTGGAATACCCCTCACATAAAAGTTATTTTTATTATATTCTTTTACCTAACATATAGAAATTTCATGCAAAAATTTGTATTTTTTATCCTTAGGCATAAATGGGTTAAGGTCAAAATTTAATATACTGAAACATAATTATTTCAAACAAGGGGATGGGATGATGTTCATCTGCATAGGAGTGTCCACAAAGTCTCTACAATATAATGGTTGAATGCAGAAAACCTGAATATATAAATACTTAGAATTTATTATAAATTCTTATTATCATAGACAACTGTAGTTATATATATATTACCCCATTTAATACAATTTTATAAGAACATTATTAATTGCAAAAAAAAAAAAAAAAATCAAGACACAATTCATTTTTTTATGTGATTGCATTTACAAGCATAGTATCGTCAATAATGGCAATGACATTATTCATCACCATTATTAGTTTCTTGTAACTTACAACATACATGGTATTGGTTATATTCCCTAATAAACCAATGAGAATGTATATTCATTTCTGTTTCATCAAAACACAATTAATGTCTTTAATTAAGAAATTAACACCTACTGGGTTAATTTATCAACATGGTTATCTTAGATAAATATAACATGATTACAAACTTTAACAACTGGGTATACAGCATAGATTTGATTAACATATCTTCCCATCAAACTGCATTTTATTATTATTTGAATTATTTATTAAGAGACTTTGTGAACAAATTGTACAAATTAATCTCAAAAATTATGAACAAAAAAATTGGATTATTTAAAAATTATTATAATACAAATTTTAATAATAAATACCAATCATTCATACATGAAGATTAAAAAATCATATTGTCCAGTAAAGTTTTCAACAAACACAATATATAACAAATAAACATTCTTTTTTACATTGGTGCAAAACAAAACCAACAGTGCATCGTTATTGAAAAATTTAATAATATTTTTAATATTATTGCAGACTTGTCATCTCAATGCATTTTGAGTAAACAGGAACAACTATAACAATTCACCAACTGGCATCAGTTTATTTTAATGATTTTTTTAATTTTAAATGAATTCAACATGACAAATAGTTAAATGCATGAAAATATTCCAGATGGAGTAAAAATATAAATATGTACCATGCTTCGAAAAACCAGAGAAATTTAACTAAAACAATGCAACTTGCCAAGCTTTCATTGAATCTGGGATACAGAAGGCAAGAATTACAAATATATATATAAAAAAAATATATAACAAATTTAATATATACAGTGAAACTAGTTTACAAAATCCTTTCCTTCCAATCAGTTCAAATTAAAATCTACAATAAAAAAAAAAATGCTCACGCTTGTTTTTTCTGAAAGTTCTGGCCATCTTTTTTGTTCATGCAATACTTTGATATGCAAATCTAAATTCAATCAACCAAGCTTAGATATTATTCGGAAATTAAAAGATTATACTTGTGCTATAAACAGCTTTACACTCTGTCTTTAGTAACCATCACTGTTTGAATCTTGAATCTCAATAAGCTCTCGATCCTCTGTTCATATAGAGAAAGGGTTGATTAACGAAAATTTAAAAAAAATTACAAATCGTATTTCTCTCAATCAAAGCACCAAAGTCAGGAAGATAAATGAATTCATTTAATTAAAACAAATGCATGATTTGCACAGATGACTAACATTAAGTCAATGTTATTAATTCTGTATAAGCAATAAGGGCAAATGAAAAAATTGGTCGTTTGGAGCAGTTTTACTCATTAATGGAAATGTGTGCAGGTATACTGTCCTATCGTCACAAAAAAAAAACCCTGAACATGGTTGCCGTAAGTAGACGAGTCTAAGTAACAAGGGAAGTAGGCATTAAAGCCGATCACAACATTTGGCTAACAAAGCATACTTCATTAGGCAAGAAATTAATGTCACTTGTCTTAATACAGATGTATTTATAAGACAATAAAATAAAATAAAATTGTAGATAAACTTAAAAATTCTTTGTTATTTAAGCTTTAAAATAATATCTTTCATTAGAAAGCATTCAACGATATTTCTTGAACTGCTTTTGCATTGGTTTTTTTAAGACCTGAGACTGCTGTCAATTAAATAAAAACAACTGGATAATAACAAAATAGTTTCATGTTTTCTCGAAGATCCACGTGTCTTTAAGGTTGAAAGCTTACATTTAGAACTAAATCCCCCACCTCTGTTTTACACTAGAGTTCATGAGTTTTAAAAATGACAGTTTCAAATAATAAATTTAGGATCAGAAAAAAAAAGTTAATCTGTAATTGTTATATTCATAATAAATCTGTTAATGTTTGATATAAATAAAAAGTAAAAACATGAAATTCAGCAAAAGAATTAAAATGTTAATAAATCAATAAATAGGCAACACTAAAGAAATTTATTCCTCTCATATTCTTTTGAGAACTAATGAAGTATATATCAGAATCTTTGGAATAACTCATACACACTAAAATTAGTTTTCAGTCCTCCTTAGCACTTCTTACAGATATATTACATATAACGTAATATCCACAAATTATTGAAAAATAGATGTTTTCCAAGAATTTTAATAAATTAAAACATTACTCAAAATTATTGAGCTGGAATCTATTACTAACTGAATATATAACTGGTGATTCTTCTATTTATAATGATACTTCTAACCGGTTCTTTTGGGGCCAAAAGAAATACAGACCTTTCTTTCACCCCCAAAATGTAATAGAGCATCCTGTTACCAAGCCGTCTGACCCCTACTTTTAGGGTTACTAGGGCTTTTCTCCTGGCGGTAAGACAGTAAAATGCATAATGCACAGAGATCAAACATACTATGCATGAATGAAATACACGTAAAGATATAATAAGTTCATCTAACAGGCAAAACATTTTTTAGAAAAATGTATATATTTGCTTTTTAACCCCCTACGGGCTCAATTGGTAACAAGTTTGCAAACAAAACACACCATATTTTTTTAAATTGTAAAATATTAGAATGATTACATCTCATACGAGAGACATAAAGTAGGGTTTAACAAAAAATTATTTTCCATACTTAAGAAATAAACATTTAAAACATTTCAATTACATTTTATCAAAAAAAAAAAAAAAAAAAAAAAAATGCAAATTTTTCAATATATTTTTGGGGGGATAAAAAATCCGTTTGTAAATTTATTGCCAGAAAGAAGTTATAGAAATTTTTGAACAGAAAATAATTTCTTAATATAGAACTAATGACTTTAACAGAATATATATATTGTTTAGAATTAAAAACCATAAAAGTTTTAGAACTTATATAACAAACCAACATTATTGCACAGTTTTATATCAAAATGTTTAACAAAATAAATTCTTGATTTCTCTAATTAGATGACATTCCAACTTTACATGCACAGCTAATTACAATATGCCTCATGAAAATAACAAAAATGACTAAAAATATATTAGTGCATTAAATTTTTTTTCCAAATTTGCACATTATTTTTTCAAGCAAGTTTTATCTAAATTCAGCATTAATAGAAAAAAAAAAAATAGATTTCATACAAAGAATTAAATGTACCAAATTATTTATTGAATAAAAATAATTTTATCTACATAACTTTTGCACTGATTTTTAAAAACATAATTTTTTACAATTGGTTTTCTAAAATGCGAAAGTTTTATAAAAAAATCAAAAAAAGAAAAAGGATGGTAAGTTTAAAATTATTAATTAAGAGTCAATTTCTAATCTAAAATTTTCAATAATGTCTTGCATTATTTATAGCTTCTCGATATACCTGCAAATATCGTATAAATCAATACATCATACATGCATTGTTCTTTCTTGCCTCAAGATAAAAAATCACCTGAAGAATATTTTAATATTAAAAGACAATTTTAAAAAATTGCATCGCATATAATTTTTTTTTGAAGATGCAAAGCAGGCCATTAATAAAGCAGTAAAAACTGAACAACATTATTTTCTAAGAATTACATTTGCAAGTAATCGAAGAAAATTACAAACTCTTATTTCTTACAAAGTGAGTAAACATTAAACATGCTTAACAAAATAAGCATTTAAACAAATTTAAAAAGAAGAGCACCTTATAAAGAAGGAAATATTTATTCTAATACAAGGAATATCTTCTAGTCATTTCTTTTTTAGAATAATTTGTGAAAGTTAGAAATGGAGTGCTAATGAAATGAATAAACATTTAAAAGGGGAAAAAATGTTTTCAATAAAATGAATATGGAGACAAAATAAAAATAATACAAATTAATGCAGAACTTTACATAAATAAAGTTTAGAGCAAATAAAATTTGTTCTAATAATAATTACAACAAATCATTTCCATTGAAAGAACATATAAATTAATTAAAAAGATCACACTAACAATAATATATATGTACGAAGATCATTCATTAACATGCACATGTTCATCTAAATCATGTTACTTAAGCTAAATAATTTATTACATAATAAATGAAAAAAGAACACTTAATAATAGCACACATAACAACTATCACTAACTCCTTTGGATTTTGTTCAAAACTTTTATCAAGCTTCCTTGAGGTAGATGTGAACAATTTTTTAAATATTTTACGATCATTTTTTAAAAAGAAGAACCTGGTTAAGTGTTGAAAAGAAGCAAGTTCATCATTTGAGCCTCCAAAGTCACAGAAAAGTGAACCCATATCCTGTTTTACATTCATTATTTTTATCAATACAAACTTAAGGAACATAGTATCGGGAAATAAGCTGTAAAATATAAGTAAAAAAATAGGAAAAAATAAACATTTATTTTTAATGAATTAAAGTTGGTTTAGTTATGTAAAAATTTAATACTTGCTTATTTTTGATTATTTAAGATTTTTATGGGGTTCTTTGCTATATTGTTAAAACAATACATAATTTTAAAAAATTACAAGAAAAATTTGTTAGTAACAATTATGAAAAGTTAGTTATTACATTTATGAAAAGTCCTATAAAGGTTTTTAATGTGACTTTTTTCTAAGTTGTTAACTAACGACAGGCCAAAAAAGCAAGAAATAATAAATAAATAATGTTAGATAATAATATGGAAAAGAAATAGTATTAAAAATTGATACATCACATGAAGAGAAAGCAAATATGTTTATTATATCAAATTATTTATTGAAATTCAATAAAAAATAAAAAGCATTCATTCTACAAGCCACAATATGAAATTACTTTCAAGATATTTTCTCTTTCATTTATCCTTCAATAAATACTTTATCACAGATCAATGTTAAAAGGTCTAGATTGTCTATGTTGAGTGATTTAAATTTTTTTAAACTTTCACATCAATTATTAGAATTTTTTTTTTTTTGTAATCAAAATAAAAGACAGAAAATTTTGAGAAATTCTCAAAGCCAAAATGAGTATCCTTTACAATATCTTTTAATGTGTAATACTTAAGACACTCATTCTATGCATTAACTTTATTTCCATTATAAAAATGCTAACAAAATTTAGACAACAATAATAGCGACAGCTGAATATAAAATATACAAAAAAAAAGATATTAACAATGTTAAAAGGAAAATAAAACAATAACTAATAAGAAGGAAAATGTTTATTGAAAAATAGCACAAACTAAAACACTAATCTAAGACATCCTGTATCTTTTTTTTATGCAAAATAAATTTAATGATATCTTTCAACATATTAAAAGGTATTTAATGTCAGTACCTCACTATTGTGTCAGAACTTTAAGCAAAATGTTTTATGAAATGATATCAATGTACAAAAGTTGTTTATGACAAAAAGTTATTTCAATAATTCTGTGAAATAAAAAATACTAAACACCACTCTGAAATTTTTTTTAAATACACAGATTTTGTATCCGGGGCAATTGACTTTTTTCAACATACATCTATATACAGTAACAACCTTTAAAAAACAAATTACATTTTAAAAACAAATCCAAACTAATAGTAATAAAAGTACGGAAAACTTCTAAATAAAAATATTGCAAGCTCACTGCACAGCTAAAAATAACAACGAATCCACATATATGATTAACACAAAATAAATATACATTTTCAGACTTATTAAAAATAACTTTATAAATACCATCTACTCTTTTTTCACTGCACCTAGGCAGCTTCCTGTATTCAACAACACTTTCTTCCCATCATATTGCACACTAGCATAGGATCTGACCATGACCGGCTGAAAAATGACTAGAAACAGATACCTGACCGGTGTGATTTCTTTTGGTAAACATCAACAACAGTTGATTGCTAAGATTCGCCAACACTAAAAACCCATCCACAGATTTTGTGAAGGTGGAGTTGGCAATCACACAGAAAAGAAAATCTGAAAAGATAAAGATCTCGATGTTTGTCTTTAAAATGCAAACACTCTGGTTAAAGACATATCTGCCATTCGTCAACAAAGATCTTAAGCCCAAACCTACAAAAGAAAGAAAAATTGTGATATGTGAATTATATTTAAATAAAATAATGAATTAAATTTAAATAATAAATATGTGAATTATATTTGAATAATCAATATGTGGATTCTATTTAAATAATCCATGTGTGAATTCTATTTAAATAATCAATATGTGGATTCTATTTAAATAATCAATATATGGATTCTATTTAAATAATCAATATGTGAATTCTATTTAAATAATCAATATGTGGATTCTATTTAAATAATAAATATGTGAATTATATTTGAATAATCAATATGTGGATTCTATTTGAATAATCAATATGTGGATTCTATTTAAATAATCATTACGTGAATTCTATTTAAATAATCAATATGTGAATTCTATTTAAATAAATTCAGCATAGGTCTCTAAAGGGAGAAATTTTCATTATTGTATCAAAATAGGAACTTTTGTATGAATTATTTCCCATTTCTGTTGTTGCTACTTCTGTTGAGTACAATCACTCTCTCTATAAATTGTATTCTCCATAACCATAACTCTATGTCTGATGGCAATACTAATGCTGAGCATTCAGTAGTTGTCTGTGTTGTGTACTGCTATGTACGTGTTTTCCCTAACTTGATTATCTTTCAATAAACCAATTATTTATATTTGGCTCTGTTTTGTAATAACAATTTCTTATGGCACTTGTTATAGACATAGATTTTAAGCCCAGATTTAGGGTTTCATTTTACACTAGTGACATCTATAATCAAGAGTATGACTTAGCTAATCATGCATCACAACCCCTTTTTCAAGGTAGACTTCTTTCATAGATCACAATTTAAACCTGAATCTAAACTGAGTTTCATTCATCATTGATTATCGCCACATTTTATAATTTATTTTCCATATTTGGAAATGTTAAACATTTTGCTTCTTATATTTTCACTTCCTCATGTATGAAGTAAAACCAAAAAGCAATCAACATAAAATCATATTTAATTTAATAACTAATACAACCTTTGTTTAGTTATGTTTTATAGAAATACTGGTTAGGATAGTTTTGTGATGGCTAAATAATTTATTTTCTATTAATATAAGGAAAGAAAACATATCCACTTTAAACATAGCTATAAGTATTAGCTAATGTAAGAATAATTCAGTTATTTCAAAGGATGGACTTTATTGTGATAAAAAATAATTGATTGATTGGTTTTTTTATGGTGCAAAGGCCAATACTGATTAAGCTGTGCCAAACAAGTAAAAAAAAAAAAAAAATTATCTTTAAAAACAAGCAATCATCGATTACATTTAACAAAACGTTAAAAATGAATAAAATTAAAAATTATCATGAAGGATAAAATTTTTTAAAAACTTTAACAAGATAAAGTTAAAAAAACTAAAAGTGCATTTGACAATGTAGATACTATGCATTGAATATATTAATATTATTTTACCAATTTTTCTTTCTTTATTTCAAATATTACTTATAGCACATTTGTTCATTTTCACAGCTAAGTTTAACCTTTAATTAGTTTTAGAAAGCAAATAAAGCAAAGAAGGAAAATAAAACCCACTCTGAGAGTGAAGTCCCAGCTACCAGTAGATAGAGCAGTACCATCAGGAGATACTTTTAAACAGGTCACTCTGTTTTCGTGACCATATAGGATACTAAGCCGCACACACTTTAAACTATCCCAAACATTCACTGTGTAATCATTATAACCAGCAAACAACAAACGCCCTACAAAAAAACATTAAAAAAAATCAAAATCAGGTTTCAGAGATTGCAAATAAAAACTGTTTATAAATATATTTTTAAATGAATGTAATTTGATTGATTTTACAGAATAACAAACTTATTAATGAAATGAAACTAGCACTTTAAAGACACTACAAAGTTCAGAGGTTTCAACAAGAAAGAATTTTAGGCAAAAGGAATAAATGTGTGGTATCAGTATACCTTATAGTTAACCAAGGCAATCTAATATTCATAAATGCCTATACTCAAAAAGAAATTCATAATCACCTCAGATTCAAAATAAATAAAAGCATTTAATATAGGGAATAAATCAAAAATTTTCCTTCCATTTTTATCGCACCATCTGCTGAGTGTAAATTTTTTTAATTCATCTCATTTGATGCAGTTGCACATCAGTTTAAACAAAAGCCAGTTTATAAATTCCATATTTTCAAAAAAAACTGACTTTTGAATTTTTGTCATATATATATACACTTTCCGCCGAAAGTCTGCGTACAGAGAACATTCTTCTCTATTCAAGCTAAAATATCTATAATTTCATGTGTGGAAAAAAGCAATACATCTCCAATTCATTCATTAAAATAATGTACTTCAATTAATAAAAAAAATAAGCAAATTTGTCCCAAATTGTAAGAATACTCGCCAAATGAAGTCCAAAAGCCTCGCCAAAAGTCAGCGTACACTAAATAAGAAGAGCATTCTCCGATCATTTGCGGTACGTTTATTATCTCAAGCCTTGATTTCAAAGTAAGTTTGAATTCTTCTTAAGACTGATGTTCGATTTTTGCTGTGGATCTTTTTCTTGAAGACATGACAGGTAAAAGAAAAGAGATAAGTGTTTATGAAAGAAAGATTATAGTAAATCTTTGGAAATCACTCAGAACAATTGCTGAGACAGTTAATAGGAGACATTCCTCGATCCAGAAAGTTATTAACAACTATAAATCAACTGGTGTTCTGACATCAAAACCGAGATCTGGCCGTCCAACTACACTGACACTTCGAGAGACCCGCTTGGTAATTCGGTCTGTAAAAAAAGATCCTGGATTGTCAACATCAAAAGTAGCACTAAGTGTTGTTGAGAGATTCCAAAAAATAGTTAGTTTAACTACAATTCGAAGAATCTTTCGCAAAAGAACATTTGGATAAGACTCAGGATTTCTGGAATAAGGTAATTTTTTCAGATGAAAGCAAATTTTGCATTTTTGGAATAAAAGGAAGAAAATATGGAGGAAACCTGGTACAGATCTCAATAAAGAAAATCTTCTTTCAACTGTCAAACATGGAGGAGGAAGGGTTATGGTTTGGGGGTGCATGGGAAGCAGTGGGGTTGGTAATCTTGAGTTTATTGAATCGACAATGAATAAATTTGATTACTTGAACATATTGAAAAGAAACCTCAAACAAAGTGCCCAGAAACTTGGATTGAACAAAGATTATTTTTTCCAGCAAAACAATGACCCAAAACATACGGCTCAAATTGTGAGGTTATGGCTTCTGTACCATGTACCAAATCAACTGCACACACCTCCCCAGTCCCCAGACCTAAATCCCATTGAACATTTGTGGGATTTGCTTGAACGAAGAATAAGAGAACATCACATAACATCCAAAGAAATGCTAAAATCTATTATGAAAGAAGAATGGGAAAAAACTTCAGAAGAGACGTCGAAACTTATTCAATCGATACCAAACAGATTGAAAGAAGTCATAAAAAGAAAAGACTATCCAATCAAATACTAAATTTTGGAAAACAATGATCATTTATTAACTTTTTTGAAAGTGTACGCTGACTTCTGGTGCATGTGATTTCTCTTTTGTATAGTTATATGTATAGTATGTATAGTTAATATTTTATTTTGTAACTTTCAAGTGATTGTTACAGACTACTATTAAAATGTGTTTTATTTGAGGTATCTAAAAATCCATAGTTTAATAAGAAATATTTAATTCAAGTACGAATTGCTACATTAACACCAAGCCTCTATCGTTTGTACGCAGACTTTCGGCGGTAAGTGTATATAGGATTACACATACATATTACTTACACAAAATAACAAAAACTTAAACATTTTGAATAATATTTATATTGTTTTCATTAATTTTAAATTTCTACTAATAAAACAGGATTAAAAACAAAACAAAATATAAACTACACAGCAGCTAAGTCTTGTTCTTATTTTGGACCCAATATTAGCCGGCATTGAAAATATTCACTGGCTACTGAGCATGGTTTTATAGTTTCCATGGCATTAAATAACAAATTTAAGATTTTTTGTTCCTTCATTTGCTGTTTCAAATAATTAAGATTCAGCTTTCAGTGACTTTAATTTTGTTATTTTTTTTTTCAGAAACTCTGATTAGTAAATGCTTCATTTATTTTTCATCAGAATCAGTTTCCAAATAAGAATTTAGAAATATTCTAGACAATATCTTTTCAGATAACTTAATATTTTCGGTTTTTGAAAATAAAGGAAATGCTCTAGATTTCGTCACTGAATTAGTAATGTTTTGTGAATTTTGCAAACACAGCAAAAGAGTTGTTAATTCTACTTGCCTTCTTTTTTGAATTCATTCTTCTAAAGCATATAATAATTTTAAACTTATTTCAGTACCCAAAATTTTTAGTCTATTTAACACAAATTCAAATATACCTTCACTTGTTAATAAATTCTTCTTTCGCCTCTTTAAGCCCTCAGCTTCTAGAATAATCGATTCTAGAATAATCCAACCAATAAAATTCAATTATTTTAACTAACTAATTAAATTTTTTTGAAGAATTGGAATATTCAGGTGCAGTTGGAATATTAAAAAAAAAAACTTTTTTAAATGTGACAAGTTAATTTTTAGAAATCAAGTTAAAACCCATCCAACCTTAGTCACACAAGAGCAAATATCTAGTATGTATATGATATGCTAATAAGATGATGATAAATAACATATCATTGAAGAAGATGCTGTTTTTTTTAAATATTTATATCTGCACATATTTAAATATTGGAGTTGCAGATTGAGATATTGTTGTCGTTACGTGCATACTAGTAAATGTGCATTTCCAATATTTGTTTCTTTTACCTCTCTTTCGTTCTTGTCACGAGACATTAACTGCGTTTAAGTAAATTTTAAGTAATCCTGTAATTGTCATTGTGTGGACTCAAGACTTAAAATAGTAGTGATATGGTACAGGACTAAAACTTATCATAGATGATAAAACTTTTCTCTTAGAATAGTTAATTCAAAAATTCTTATTTGTGATTCTTACAATTACAGCATGTTCAAAAAGAATTACAAAATAATAATAATAATAAATAAATAAATAAATAAATAAAATAAAAAAAAATCATAGATTAAAATATCATTCTATATAACAAAACAATACAAATCATGCTCAAGGCAACAACCATCATATATTAAATTTAGTACTTACCACTCACAGAGAAGTCGACAGAATTAACACCAAATATAATACTTTGTTTGGAATAAACCGCCACTTCTCGATCTGCCCGCAAATCAAACAAGCGACACTATAAAACAAAAAAAATTACTATTAGTTGAGGGAAAAGTAATGTTTATTTCGATCAAAGCTATTAAATCACATGCAATTTCATCTATGATATTGTTACTTTCTTTTCTAAGTCAAAATTTAAAAAAAATATGCCAAGAAATTATGCGTTTTCTAACATTTACAAAAGTTGTATCGATCCCGAGTTCTTTTATTGAATCTAAGTAACTGCTAGTTTCAGTAGATAGAAACAGTAAAAAATGAATTATGAAAAAGATATCAATTCTTGGATTTATTTTATCTTCATTTTATCCTTTTTTTAAAAAATTGTTAATTTGAGTAGCAAATCAAAATTGCATAGACTCAGAGTAAGTAAATTATCATAAATCATGTCAATCTGCACATGTTCAAACTTATTTTAAACTAATAGACTAATTATTCAGACCGAATACTTTTTAAAAATACATTTTCCAATTCAAGAATTTCAAAGAAAAAAATACTCATGAAACAAATAAAAAAAAAAGAACTCTTACAAATTAGCACCATAATAATATAATCAGTACTAAATTCAGAAATTATTACAAAAGAAAGAAAATATAAGCAGTAAAATAAACTATAGAATTATTAAAAGAAAATAATAAGAAGTATAGTTATAACATAAAAAATTATAAACTATAAAATTATAGAATTATTAAAAGAAAATAATAGAAACTTTAGAATTATTAAAAGAAAAATAAATAAATTGTAGAATTGTTAAAAGAAAAGAATAGAAAGTATAGAATTATTAAAAGAAAAAATATAGAAATTATAAAATTATTAAAAGAAAAGAATAAAAACTATAGAATTATTAAAAGGTGAAATTCTATGAATTTCATCTATTTCATATTCATCAGCCAAAATAAACATACATTTCATCATTGATAAGTAAAAATAATGATAAATATAAATATCAAAATGACTAGACAACAAATTCTAAATATCAGCAATTTCCTTAGCAAAATTTACTAATTTTTTTTTTTCCAATTTTAAAAGTTAAGATCAAAAACTTATAAACTACTAAAAATTACAATTAACCCATAAATTAAAAAATGAAAGATCATCAAATCAATTAAAAATGAGTAAAAAACGATCACTTACTGTAGAATCATCAGAACCTGTCACAATAGCATCTCCGCTTGGATAAAACTTAACAGAATTAATATCCGATTCATGACCTTCAAACTGTTGCACACAATGTCCAGTTCTCATGTCCCAAACTAAAGCTTGACGATCACACCCCTGGAAAAGATTAACTATGAAAACAACAAAGAGGATGACATAAAAATAAGCTACCTGGAAAATATAAACTAGGAAAACAACAAAGAAGATGATATAAAATTAAACTACCTAATACCTAAAAGATTTTGTTAGAATTTAATAAGCATTAAAAAAAAAGAGAACTAATATTGGCTCTAAAAATGGAAAATACGATCAAAATCAGAAAAGTGCCTTTCCTAACCAAAGGAGTGTAATTAATACAAATCAATCCCATTGAAGTTTGGTTTTTAGTTTAATTTTAGTTATTTTAAGGCCCCATTGTAAAGCAACACTTATGCTATTTTGAGACAGACCTCATCTCCAGGGTCAGATGACGAGGAAGACACCTGCGCGGCACCCCCTCTCCACACCACACCAATAGGAGGACGTTTGGCCTAACAGATTAAATGTGCAAGAGACCCCTGACACGATGATTATTTGGTGGAATCGAGTCTCGAACCTGAAACCCCGCAGTTCCAAAGCTGAGATCTTATCACCAGGCCACCGCAGCCAGTAAAAATGCCAATGAAGACAAAGCAAGTTAGCAATTCATGACTTAAGGAGAAAAAAGTCCCCAATAGTCTGGCATAAAGGTATTTTTTATCACACATATTAATTAAAAATATACAATTATTTTCAAACATAAAATCCAATACTTCAATAATTGTTAATATTCAAATCAAAGAATTTATTTGTAATCTTCTTTCAAGGCAATAGGAAATAATCAAATACATCAGATGTGTAAAAAAAAACTATTATAAATATTATTATTATCTATACTTATAATAAAGCTCAATGTGTGTGTGTGTTGGCGCTCTACAGGCCAGACCGTTGGACCTACAGCTACCAAATTTGGTATATGTATACCTTGGAGGTCGGGAATGTGCACCTCGGAGCCCTTTTTTCGAATTTTTAATTAGAATTTGAATTAATTAAAATTTAAGCGAAATTTCGACGTTTTTCCGCTATAACTTCCAAAACTATGATCGCACAAACATGCTTTTTACATCAATTTAAAGATTAAAAAATTAGCCTTCTAATGGTATCAGTGTTTTAATGTATAACTTAAACCTCTATTTTTAACGAATTTTTAAAGAAATATTTTAACTATGTTTTTTTGATCACGTGACCGGATAAAAGAAAAGAAAACAATGACGGAAGTTCAAATAATAATAAAAAAAACTATCATCGTAAATCAAGTCTAAAGAAATGATACTTTCAGCACGGGACTGGATAAAATAACATAAATATAAAAAATGATACTTTCAATAAAAATAAAGGCAAGACAATGGACTTTATAATCGTTTGCAATATCTAAATGATTAATTCAATAAATCTTCTTTATTTACGGTAAACCTGACTGAATTTAGACAGGATATGCATTGAACTCCCGACCTAATGGCATATTTCTATAATTGTTTGCAATATCTGTATCATTAATTTAATAATTTTTTTTTCCGCTTTTTTTCAAAAAACATATTTAATATTTTGGCAACATCACCGAAAAATACATTTTTAATATTTTGGAAGCATAACCAATAATTAAAACTGACTGATTTATAAAATTAAAGAATATTATCAAGAAATCGGGTTCTTTTAGAACTTTCCGTCCATCATCTTAAAGAAAATATTAATTTCAGGCCAATCAATGCCCGGAATTACTTCAAGGCTAATGAATATGGGATTTAATTGAAAATTTTAGAACGCATTACTCATGGCGAACCAGCTGGTTGCCAAAGGCGGCTAGTTATTAATAAAATCTTTGTAGTTATGAAAATAATTCCTAAACGTAATTTAGGAAATATGAAATATTCCTAAAAACAGTTAGTATATCTGAAATTATCTTAATTAAAAAAATACAAATAACCTACATACACTGATGGGAAAAAAAATCCCAACACCAAGAAAAAATTATTGTACAGTAATGAAATTTTTGGAATACATTTGTCTAGGTAACATACTTAATTGATTAAAGTATCAAGATCACAGGTAGAGCCATTTCAAATGTGAAATGTTGGTACATTAGTAACCTGTGTAACCTCCAGAATTTTGAATGCAAGCATGCAAACGTGCATGCATTGTGTCTTACAGGTGTCGGATATCAGTTAGTGGGATGGAGTTCCATGTCTGTTGCACTTGGGCGTTCAATGTAGGGGCGGTTAATGCTGGTTGTGGATGACGCTGGAGTTGTCGTCCAATGATGTCCCATACGTGCTCGATTGGAGAAAGATCTGGTGACCTAGTAGGCCAAGGCAACATGTCGACACTCTGTAGAGCATGTTGGGTTACAACAGCGGTTTAAGGGCGAGCGTTATCCTGTTTGAAAACATCCCACTGAATGCTGTTCATGAATGGTAGCACAACAGGTTGTATCACTAGACTGAAGTACAAATTTGCAGTCAGGGTGCGTGGAATAACCACGAGAGTGCTCCTGCTGTCATACGAAATTGCTCGCCAAACCATAACTCCAGGAGTAAGCCCTGTGTGTCTAGGCCGCAGATAGGTCACTAGCAGGCGTTCATCTGGCCTCCTTCTAACCAACAAATGGCTATCACTGCGACCAAGGCAGAACCGGCTTTCATCAGAAAACACATCTCCACTCAGTCCTCCAATGAGCTCTAGCTTGACACCACTCACGTCGCAAACGGCAGTGGTTTGTAGTCAGTGGAATGCACTGTACAGGGCGTCTGGCTCGGAGCTATCCTTGAAGTAACCAATTTGTAACAGTTCGTTGTGTGGTACCAACTGCAGCTCGAATTTCAGCTGCAGACGCAGTACGATTAGCCACAGCCATACGCCGATTACGACGGTCTTCCCTCTCAGTAGTACCACGTGGCCGCCCGGAACCTGGTCTTCTTGAGGCAGTACCTTCCCTTGACCACTGCCGCCAATACTCATGCACAGTGGATACATTCCTGCCAAGTCTTTCAGCAATACTGCGGAAAGAAAACCCACCTTCTCGTTGCCCAACAACACGACCTTGTTCAAACTCAGTGAGCTGTTGATAATAGCTTCTTCGTCTTCTCAGAGGCATCCTTGACTAACATTAACTCACTATGTCAAATCTCAATTGTAAATAACAAGTACGAACCTTACGGCGCTTATTTAAAGCAAACCTCATTTGCATGTTCATAGTGTCGCTACTAGCGCCACACTTACGAGCGTAGCTCGAAATTTGAATCGATGTCATCTTTCAGATGTATAAACACGCCTACCAAATTTCGTTTATTTAGCACAGCTCCTTCCTAGTGTTGGGATTTTTTTTTCCATCAGTGTATTTGAAATCTAGGATTAAAATTTGGAAATATATTTTGTTAAAAAAATATTAATAATCAATGAACTATCTGCTCCTACAAAGAATCCTCAACAGTGTAATAATTTGATTCTGCATTTAATGTAAATTATGAATTCATATAAGTTTTTAAATAATTTTTAAATAAGTAAATGAATTCATATAAGTTTTTAAGAAGGTCGACACTTGAAGCCAGAAAATATTAGTATTTTTTTTATCAATAAAAAGAAGAGATACAATAAATAAACTGCTATTTCAACAAAAAATATTCAAATAAAAATGTAATAAAAGTAATTTTTTACCGTTTTCTCTATTAACCTGATAGTGAAAGTTCTATACTAATAAGCCATTTTCTGTCTCACATGAGAAGTACAGTAAGCAAAGCAAATTATCACTAAAGCATGTCTTCACTATACATCTAGTATTACACATTTGCAATAGAAATCAGCTCAAAAGAAGCCTATTAGTACAGAAATTACACAGTTGAGTTGGGGTTGGTAAGTAGTGAGAGGATTAAATACATTTTTATTAGGAGTTTAACCTTTTCTGGCACAGTGATCACAAAAGAAGACATTTGCTTAAATTTTCTACAAAAACTACTAAAATTTTCATAGAAAAACAGATGGCAGCAAAAGCAACTTTAGTTTCTTTCATAGAATTCTATGTTTAATCTATGGTTCTGTCATAGAATTTTATGGTTCTTTTATAGGATTCTATATTAATTTCATGGAATTCTATGTTAAAAATATCCCCATTGGGGATTTACCCCATACCCTTCCATTTGAGGATTTTTTTCGAGTTTTTACTAATTGACATTTTATCAAAATCTTTTATTCATTCTCCAACCATATCCATGATTTTTTAAATCATAGTTTTGCGAAAGTTTCAGTTTAATTTAAGAACAAACCCGAATGTCTGATCAACAGGTGTCCTCATATGGGAACACCATCTGCCTAGGTCATCTCTTACTTCATTTGCAAAGTTTCTGCACTACCACATCTTTTGGTATAAAAAGCAAATTTGATATTTAGCTGAAGGATGCAATTTTGTCTTTGAGGGGGAAGGATACATTTATATTTGGAATCAGGAGAAATAAATCAATGTTTGATGCCAGAAAACATTTTACATTTACTATTTAAGTTTAATCAACATGTTCTGGTTTAATTTTTATGACTTTTTTTCTGTAAATATAAATTTTTATACAGCAACAGTTTTTTGTAATTTTTTTCCCATAAATATATGAGAATTTTTTGAAAAACATTTAGGTGCAACATAACTCCTTGAAGATATGTGTAATGGCTAAACTAAAACAAACACACACAAAACAAGTAAAGTCTCGTATATTAGACAAAAAAACACTCCCCCATGGTTTGAGAAGTTTCATGATAAATAATGAGTTATTTTTGATTGTTTAGTTTTTTCACTTAATATTTCCCCATTATAAATATAAAATCATTATAAATATTTATTTTTAGCATGATATGATAATTTTTATTAATACATTACTTTTTATTAATAAATTAAATTATTATATATAATTTCAAATTATTAAATTTAAATTAAATCATAACATATCTTTTTTTAAGATTATTTTTAAGGTTTAGTTTAAAATTTTGCAGTAAATATATTTTGTATTTTTAATATTTTAATGATTCAAATGATCTTCAACATGAATAAAAAAATTTGTACATCTAAAATATTCATAATTAATATTATTGTCACACTGAATTTATGCAATTGTTTTGAGAATTCTTTTAATATAGAGATTGCTCTAAACAAGCAGTGTTCTCAAACGAAGACACCACTACTTCCATAGAAGAAGATAAAAAGTAAAACATATTAATCACAATTCTACTTTTTGTTAAATTTCAAGAATTCTAACAAAATGCCAAAAAAGATTAAAAGCAATTTTTTTGTTTTATTATTTTTTTTTTAGTCTTTCATTCATAATTACATGTATATATGAATGCATGAAACTAATTTTTTTATTCTTCTGAAATTCATCATAATAATATTTCATAATATTAATCAATCAACTGAAAATTAAATCAGAGAAAAATTAATGCTAATGAGAGTATGTAAGTAGATATAAGGAATTATATAATTCAAAATCATCCATAAATGAGTAAGAAATTAATTACTGAATTGGTTTATTTTATGAACATAAAACAAATCAATTCAGTTAAAGTGTTTTGTATGGTAAAATGAAAGGTTTGAATACTAACAGCAGAAACAAAAACATTTCCTGTTTCAGATGGAGACAGATCAAGTGCCATAACATCCCCAGTATGTCCATGGAAACTTTGAATGAGGTGTGTACACTCAACATCCCACAAAGCACATGTACTGTCTCCACTGCCTGTTAGGATCTAGAAAGAAAAGAAAAATTAGTTTGGAAAAAGAAAATATATTTGAAATTGAAGAACATAATAATAATGATGATAGTATCTTTAAGCAAAATTAACTATAAGAATATTAACAAAAAGTTTTCAGAGATTCTCTATATGGAAGGCAATTAGCTCTATTACAAAAGCTCTATAGTTGTTGTACTAAATGTATAATAGCATTTTTTTTAAAAACAAAATTTCTGATTACCTCTTTAAATCCTCTTAAACCCCTTACCCTTAACATACCCTTAAAATTTTTTGAATTAAAACTTTTGTAAGAGTTTTTCTACATACTGAAATAAGTACAAACTTCAAAAATTCTGATGACCTCTTTAAATCCACTTAAAAAATGATGTTTTTTCATTAATAATAAGGTTTTCATAAATTTCTATTTTTCATGAATTTTTAAAAAGATACTGTAACTATATTTTCTAACAATTAATTTCTCACAAAATGAAAGAAGAATTCAAACTGCAACATCATGATACCAGTGCTTTGCTGTCACTTTGACAAAAACTCGAAAGGGAATTATTAAGATGGGGGAATTATCTGATGACCTCCTTTAAATCCTCTTGAAAAGGATTTTTTTCATTGATAATAAGGTTTCACTTATAAATTAAGTTTCTATTTTCCATGAACTTTTAAAAGGATAGAGTATGTATATACATTTTCCAGCAATTAATTTCTCACAAAATGAAAATAGAGCTGAAACTGCAACAGCACATTACGAGTGTAAGAGTGCTTTGCCGTCACTTTGACAAAAACTCAAAAGGAAGTTATTAAATTAACTCTTATTGCAAATTAAACTATGGAAAGTATGATGCTCAACAGGTGTTGAAATGGTAGCATAATGTTATGGAATAAATATAAAATGCGATATTTTCCACAACGGCTGATTGCAAATCAGAGAGTTATACAATGCAATGAAGTAATAATCACAAGGTTTCTATAATAATGCCAGTTACATGATTATTGAAGTTTGAATATATTTGGCTGATAAGTTATAAAGAGAGGAAGGTATGTAAGTATTTCATTACAAATTTTGGAATGCATTACTCATAGCAATCCTGATGGTCATCAAAAGCAGCTAGTAGTTCATAAATTTAAACAAATAAAATTAATTTTTAAGATAAATAACATCTAAAAATATGCCCTACTAAAGCAAAATAATTCATAACAATTAGAAAATGATATAGAAAATGAATGGAAAGTAAAAGGAATTTTTCTATAGTTTATTCGATGTAAATTAGAATAAATATGATATAAAGACATGTTAAATTTTTTAAGAAAGAGATAAATAATTATGAATAGCCTTTTTTTTTTTGTTACATATTTTGGTACTTCCAAAGGGATAAATTAAAGCTTTAGAAATATTTTTTACCTGCTGGTCAGAATTCGGGAATAGGCAGCAAGACATATAACTAGTATGAGTTCCAACAGCTTTCTTTTTGGTAGAAACATCATCTTCAAAACTAAGAGGGTAGACTGTAATTTTGTTGTCCAAACCACTGTAATAGTTTCAGAATTGAATAAGCAACAAATATTTTTTCTCTCTAATTTATCAAGACTGAAATTTACAAAAATATTTATAAATAAAAGAAAGAATAAATAGAAAAGTGAAATATAATTGTGTTAGTCAGTTAATAAATTATTTTATAAAGGTTATGATAAATGATTAGTAAAATTAAACAAATCATGAAAAATTAGAGTATTCATACTTCTAGTGAATCAAATATGTATATTGTGTTTTAATATTTCAAAAAAAATTGTTTCAAATTTTGATTAGTAAAAACAGTACCAATAAATCTATTTACCATATATATACATAAACAAATTTTTTCTTGCATCATTCTCAGACTCAATTATTCTAAAGGATGGTTTTGGTATTATTAAAGCATCAGCATATAACAAAATAAAAAATAAAATCACTTCATTGATTCATTAAATGAATACTGAGACAAGATTAGATTCTACGTTAAATTTACAGATAAAAATTTCAAATACTCACAATGTGTTTATGCTTAAATTGTTTATTTTAGATTAAATAATACAAATAAATTATGGTAATAAAACATTTAAAGCTGAAACTTACCCACAAGCTACCATATTTCCAGACGGAGCATATGCACATGCCATAACCCATGTTGTTGGCATAGTGATAGCATGTTCCTGCAAAAGAAATATTTTAATATTAATTCAAATTTCCGATTTTAAAATGAATATTTGCTTTTGAAACATGCATGTATCAATTTATTTTTATCAATTAATTACATTTCTGTTTTCCACAACAATAAAATTGATAGACATTTTTCAATTAATACTCCAATAAATAATTTTGAAGGGTGGGGACTATAATTAGGGACATTAGATGAACAATCTGCATAAATATAATGTAACGGTCAAAACTGTTTTATTGGTGTATTGTTTCTTTTAAAGATTAACTTCACAAACAATATTTTTTAGGTAATTTTCTTATTATTATTTGTGACAATTCTTTTAATATGCATTGATAACATTTCAGATTTTAAGTTTGATTCTGACTATAGAGCTTTAAGCGCGTATTTTTATTTATAGTTTTATAAATAAAAAAAATATTCTTTACTAAATGATGCAGATTGTTTACTGCAGTTAAAGTTAAATTTCTTGATTTTAAACAAATTAGTTTAATCCTACGAGCCCTGACTACTAAAAAACAAGAGACACACATTATTGGCTTAAATTGTTATTTTTGTAACAGCGGGCTTGTCCAATGTCAAGTACCATAAGAAACAACACAGATGAATTCAATTTTCAATATAAAATTTTATATTGACAATTATATGATAATATATTATGGCAATTTTCCAAACACTATCTGAACTGTTCACAAGCATTTGAAATTCTTCTGCAGCTCCCCCACCCTAACTGTTTTGGAATATCCTTAAAATAACAATAAATCTGTGGTTCTATTCTATATATAAAAATAAATCTAAGGTTTGTATTTTCAAAGATTTGATAAGAATCAGTATCATCTTAAATTTTTGTTCAGTTTATTTTAAAACCATATATCATTCACAATTTTTTGTGTGAATATCACCCCTTCTTCAACATGGACCTTACTCGGGTGTTTTTGGGTGGTTAAATGAATTTAAACGAGGAAAGGTATTTCTTGATACACATTCATTTAAATGCCCTTAAGTGCCTCAGTCAGGCCTCTGTTGAATGGGGTGATATCGGGTGAATAGAGTTCACAGGGTGAGTTATTCAAAGCAATAGTAGTAATCACATGAACATTTTATAAGCATCTTTTTTAGAGAGTTAATTGAAGCTCCATGTGTGTGCGTGTATAATGTGTTAACTGAAGTAAAGAGCAATAATGCAAAATAATATAATTGATAAATTAAATAAAAATTATAAAATGCATCACTATTTATATTTTTCAAATATAATTATAAAATATTTCTGTTCTCAGAAAATTAATTCAAAGAAGAATATTAGTATTTTTATACATACCTTATTTGTAGTAAATGCATCCCATATAATCATTTTACCATCCTGAAAGACAGGAAATATAAATTAACACACATAGAAGAAAATTTACACCGTTAAGAATCAGGAAGCAACTTGAAAAATAATAAACAGTTTGTATTTAGAAAATTAATATTGAATATTTCATTCACTAATATTTAAGCATACATTTGATAGATAACATATGAAGGAAATTTACATTTTAATCAATTTCTTTACATGAAGCATATCTAAATATAATCTAAAATTAACACCTTATTAGATCATTTCTTCAATTTTCCTACACATATCTAAATTTAAACCTATCAATCACTATGTTTAAAGAAACTCAAACTATGATTATGTAAAGATTAAAGAAATAACAGACCATATTGAAATTGCATTTGACACAATGATTCTAAAATCTCCTTTCAAACTAAAAATTATTTTATCTAATAATAAATTATTTTATTTAATATGGAAACTCATGAACTTGACTTCTAAATTAAAGAAAAAAATAGTTTTAGTGTGTGTTTATATATATATATGTAATTTGAAAAATAAATTCTCCTATTATTTAAAGAAAATGCATAAATACAATTTGTGCCTTTGGAACTTAACATTAAATATTAAAACACCAGCTTAGGTAATTTGTAGATTGATAATTGTTTGTATCCAAAGTATTCTAAATCAATGAACAATCAGAAAGACATAACAGTAAAGTAAAACAGATTCTTCATTAGGAATAGTTTAGGTTATATCAATGTTAAAATAGTGACACTAGAAGTAAAAAAAAAAATTAATTTAATCAATTTAAATATTAACATAAATAGTCATGTTTAGAAAAAGCTTGCTTCATACAAGTGAAATTTTTAAAAAATAAATATTTCGTACCTGAGAAGAACTAACAATATGCCTTTTGTCTAATGACCAATCTGAACATAAAACTTTTCCCTGGTGGCCCTTTAAAACTCTTCGAGGTTTAATATTTAAATTCTGTATTGGTTCTAACCTCTCTGCAACTTTAGATACTGAAATGAAATAAAAATCACTTTAGTAATCATCAAACAAAAAATAATCACACTCAATAAAGTTTATAGAACATTAAAAACACACTAAGACAGATAAAATTGTATTATAAGTAATGTACAAGTGAAAATGCATAATTCTTTTCTAAAATATTTATTCAACATTTTGGATATAAATAGAATTTTTGATATAATTTGAAAAATATACTGATTAATTTTTTATTGCTGATATTTTAGGTACATAGAGCTTCAACACATGAATTAAATTTTTAATATAAAGCTTAATATTAAAAATGGTTATTATAGAAATTTTCCAAGCATTATCTGAAATGTTCACAAGCATTTGAAATTCTTCAGCAACTCTGTCCCCCAACTGTTCTGGCTTGAGAATATATTTAAAATAATAATTCTATTTTATTCAATAAATAAAAATAAATCAGTGGTTTTTATTTTTATTTCCAAAGATTTAGTAAAGTTCCGTATCATCTTACAATTATGTTCAGTTTATTTTAGAACCATATATTATCATATAGAATACATATCACTTATCAACAAAACTAGATTATTAAAATATTTAACAGTAAAAAGAGTGCAGAATTTAACAATAGAATGAACATACAGTTGAGATGAAACTAATACTTCAAATAAGACAATAAAAAGGTCTAATGATTGCACAGATCTGGATTCTATTGTAAAAAACTGCAAAAAGCAAAATAAAGGATTCATCCATATCTAGCTCAATTTGTCTCAAATAATTATTTAAAAATTTTAATTTTTTAAATGTTGGTTTTAAAATGTTCAAACAAAAAAAACTGCACTTTAATTATTTTGTAATTATATTTAAAAATTAATATTCTATCAATAGTGTTGTAATGATGGAAAGAACATAATTACACTAGGTGCAATGAAAATGAAACATCTATTAATTTATGTCACTTTTTAAAGTAAAATATGATCAAGGAAAAGTAGCAGTTTGTCAATTCAAAAATTAACAATGCTTCAAAAATATTCATCACGATAGTACAATGAAAATTCAATTAAAAAATAGTTTTAACTTTAAATATCCCAAATTTTTAATTGTAATAATTAAATCTTAAAGAAAGAAAAATTAATATGTTACAACACACCAAATTTTCACCAACATGACAGAACATATGCAATAACTAACAAGAAAATAACATATTCACTGAGCTAAAACATTACAGAGCTATGTCCCAAATCTGTATTGTGACCAAAGGTACAGAGCTATTGTAAAATTGAAAAGAAAGAAACTTTCAAGATTCTCCCTCGGCTACCATAATATATATATATATATATATATTGATGCTTTTCGAAACTGTCTCCAGTTTGCTCAGCATTTCTATGGTTTGAATTTTCTTGACTTTTTTTCACTTATTTCTAATATCTTCAGAAAGATGTTACTTGACTTTATAATGCAATAAAATTATTTGTACAATGTGTTGTAAACCGTTTTCGAAAAATTGTTCCACTCTTTGAGCTAAAATGGTTGTAAAATAAAATTTAATACTCAGAAAAAAAAAACATTTTTACTAATTTCAGATTCAATAATGTAAAGCCTTTCTCTGTTTTTTACAATTATATTAACCAACACTTGACGATACATGCCCATCTAGACTAATTTTTAGCCAGTAAATCATATCTCAGAATTGTTTTTCAAATTAACACATAAAAAATACAGTACAAGAATATATGTACATTGGTGGAGTGCTTAAGAATGAAATGATTTGTTTCCTTCCAACTAGGTCACTCTTATCCATTTTGTTTACCAACACACCCTATCAGAACTGAACTATAATTTTATTAACAGAAAAAAATAATTCATTTATGAATACAAAATAAAATCTCCGCAACAAAAATAACTATTTTTTTTTAAAGATTTCAAAAATGCATTGCCTTGTAGCCCCACTGGCTATAATTAAAAAAAATATCATAATGCTAGCTCATTACTCAAATAGTAACATAGAGGTAAAAAAAAAAAAAGAAAATTGTTCCAGAAATATAAATTTCAAAAAAGATAACATTAATGAATCTTTTAAATTTTTGTAACAAAAAATTTCACAATACATTGAAATACATAAAAAAAGTGCTCTTAATTTATTATTTTTTTTTAAAAAAATGATAAGAGATATGTGTACATATAGTGTATCATGGAAACAAATTTATTGTGTGTAATATTATTGTTAAACTATAGACCATTAAGTTGAATATATGAGAAATTTTAAACAAAATAAAAAAATGTAAAAAGCAAATATTAACGAAAACGTCCATATGTCCATCCATAAAAAGAATTTTGTTAATCTATATTCCTTATGTCTAAAAATAAACAAGAAAATGTTTGAAGGAAAAATTAGTAAAAACATCCGATACTCCATAATTTAACAACAACAAATTTCTCAGAATCGGGGGAAAAATTATTATTGTGAAATAATTAAAATTGTTTTAGAATTATAACAATGGGTCAATATTTTACATTCAGTTTTAAATATTAATAAACAAAATTCACACTTTTACTCTCGTAATATGTGATATGATCATTTGACGTTCAAAAAGAAATGGGTGAGATGGCTCTCTATAAGTCCTTTTAAATAAAAAAGATCCTCTTAAATAAAGACCTTTTTAAATAAAATTTAAAATCAAAATAGTAACAAGAGCTAGGCTTTGTTAGGACTGCCTTTTCTCATAATACGCAAAATCATTTTGATTAATTTTGCAGTTATTTGACATCACGAAAAAAAGAGCAAATAAAAAATTGACGGAAATATTATATATTTGACGGAAATATTTATAAATATATACAGCAACTTAGATATGGTAGTTAATTGTTCTTTTCAATATTCGGAGATATGGTAGTTAATTGTTCTTTTCAATATTCGGTTTTAGACTATCAGTAAAAGTTTGATTTTCATTAGCTGTCAACCATGTAGATGCCAGATGTAGTATAAAATTTTTTATATGACATTAAATGTGACCAAGATTATCAAAAAAAATTCTCTAACAACAACAAGAAAAAAAAAAGAAACACATTTAACATAATTTTAAAAATTATTTTGTAA
>JAPMOQ010010339.1:0-73990 GCA_026543055.1 Argiope trifasciata
GATTTTCGGGTCACGAGGTGTCAATACTTTTGACTACTGTCCACCGATGCCTCACAGAAACATCCCTTATTAGGAATCCTTGCTTGAAAGTGGCGCCTGACGAAGTTTTCAGGCCGGATTCTTTTTCTATTGAATATTTTTTTCTATTGATTATTGTTTTGATTCGGTTGTCTTATTTTGTTAATTAATTTATATTCATTTGTATTTTAGTTGTAGCTGCATTTGCGCTCTCCAAATACAATGATTGATTTAAAAACATTTTAATTCTTAAAACTTGTTTGAATCAGTAATGATTTTTAGTTTCGATTCCGGTTTTGGTTTCGTTTCCGTGGTTACTTCTGTTTCTGTTTCGTTTAAACAATTCTTTGAATATAATTCCTTGAATATAGTATTGTAGATTTGTTTCATTAATTGGTTCTTATTCATTTACCTTTCATTTTGTGAACTTTTAGCGTGTAATTCTGAATTGAGTTTTAATTTCGATTTCGACCTTGTTGGTTTCGTTTTAATTTTTGTTGATCAAGAAATGGGTTTTGATTGTTTTAATAATTTTATGATTATATGTATATATATATATATATGATATTTTAAAAGTTAATTTCAGCGGAATTAATTTCTTAATTTTTGGTTCAATTTAGCACGTATTAACTTCATTCTAAAAGTATTCTCTTATTTCCTGATCCGATTCCACGTTATCTACTTAATTAATTCAATAAATGCTTTGTAGAAGAGAAGAATTCGAAATTAACACTTGAAAAATCTTGACATCCGATAAAATATCGTGACTCGTTCCATTCATATGCTGCATAGGTGTTAGCCATGCATGTATTTTAGACAAGTAAGTCTGTCACGGACCAAATAAATTAAACAAAATTAAGTTTATCGAAACATAAAATACAATTTAGGACTAAAAAGCGGTATATTTATGAAAACAGAAAGTGGAGCTGTATACTATCTTAGAAAACAGGCACCAATAATCTCAAGATACAACTGTGTATTCTTTGGCATCGCAGAATATTCGATTTTTTTTTTCCCCCAAACCAATGTTATCAGATTTATATTACCTTAAGAAATCCTTGAATTAGATTTTCTCTATTCTTTTCAATCTATAATTTCCCCCCCCCTTTACTTACATGTTATTTAAAATTTTCAAGCTACCTTTCCATATGTTAACAAGTTTAAAATTGCAGCGATGGAAGTCAATTAAGAAACAAATGTTTAAAATTGTATATTTTGGACAAATTCGATTCATTCGAGATCGTGAATGCTATCACGAGAACTTCTAGCAGATTTTTCGCTATTTGTTAAAAAAAAGGTTTTTAAAAAGTTTTCTTAATTGAGTTAGATTTCATCACCATTTCGTAAGCAACTTTTTAAATAAATTTCATTTTTGTTATCATTAAGTAATAAACTTTAATTTTTTTAAAATTCTTAAAATAATTTAATCAACATATTTTTTTGAGGCGAGAAATTTTTTTCTCAACCAACAGTTTGAAATAAAAAAATTATAAATTCTAAATGAAAAAAAAAAAAAAAAGGAGGGGGTGGAGGGCTACAGTTAGGGTTGATCTTGGGAAGTTCGAACCAATATTTGTGGATAATTTAGCTTTTAAGCATGCAAAAATTAAGAGTTGAGAAAAAGAATAAAACTTTTTGGTATTATAAAGAACTAAGCGAGTTTTGACTGAAAAAATCGAGCATGCATTTAGGAAGTCTTTTTTTCCAATTAGAATCAAAATTTGATAGAAATTCGTAATTTTAATGGCAAGACCACAAATCAATTTCTCCTGGATGTTTTTAATCTTCTTTAACCTACAACTATTCAGAATAACAAACATTCAACCTTTGGATGGATTTGTTCCAAAATTTTTTGTGAATGAATAATTTTGAAGCTAAAAAGGTATTTTAATTTTAATTCTTCTATTTTTTTTCAGATTTTCGATTTCCTTGTCCATACCCAGAGGAAGGGAAAGAAAGTTTACTTCCCAAAAGTGGATTTCTTCCGATGTCTAATGAATCATAAATTTTAATGTTATGACTACATACCCTTATTTCATACATCAGGCTTATCTAATTATACACATCACATTCACAGAGTAAATAGAATTCTGATTCAGGACCTTTAGAGTGCGGGGTCCTACTTAGCAGAAAGGAATTCAATTGGTTGAAGGCCGACCATAACAATGTTAATCGATAAAGCAGAATGAAATATAGAAAAACTATTTTTAAGAAATGCATTTTTTATTGTATAAAAAATAATTAATTTTAATTTTTCCCTTTTTTTTCATAAATTTGATACGATTCATTGAAACTAGAACAATAATTAACTGGAAATAATCACAAAGTCTTCTTCAAGAACATAAATAAAGCAACTAAATTTTTTTTTCCCTGAAGAAAAAAAAATCGTCTGAATTCAGCGTAAAGTAATCTTTTTAAGAAAATATGCCTGAAAAAAAATCGTCTGGATTCAACGAAACGCATTTTCGATGTCAAGCAGCTGGCAATTAAAACATTTTTGATATTACCGATTCAATCACGCTTTCCATTACGAAATGGAATAAACAGCTGATGATACGTAGGAATGGAAAATGTTAGCAAACATATTCTTTTAGTTATTATGCATATTGAAGGAAACTGGCTGTCGGTTCTGTGGTGTAGTGGTTATCACGTCTGCTTTACACGCAGAAGGTCCCCGGTTCGATCCCGGGCAGAACCAATGTCAATATTTTACTTGCTTTCATTGTTATTATCTTATTACACAGAAACAGATAAGGAAATTCAAAGATGAGAAATTACTGATGAATTAAATGAAAAGTAGGAAAATTATTCCTTATGGAATCAAAATTCCGATTTACTGTGAATATGATAAGAATTCCAACTTAATACAAATATTTCTATCAATGGAATTTTCTTTGATTTTTCGTGTTTCCTGTCTAGTTCTGGATTTATTTATTTTTTGTAAGTAGTAAGTTAGTAAATTAATATAAATTGGAAAGAGTTGGAAACAAGTTAAGTTGTAAAAAATTCCAACTTAATACAAATATTTCTATAAATTGAATTTTCTTTGATTTTTCGTGTTTCTTGCCTTCAGTTCACAATTTTTTTATATATTTACTAGTGATTTAATAGAAACGTTCTTTATAAATGCTTTGAAAAAATTATTCGATGCATTACTGATGTCTCAATTCTATCCATCGTTCCCAATGATTGAATTTGTGCTTGTCGTCCAATACGCTTAAAGCGAACATAAATCTTTATATCAATATCGCAATTATCAGTGACTGAGCCTCAACGCGTCACATTCATTACCGTGTCATTTTCATGTTAATGAATACGATGAAGTTCCGAATTAAGTGACGGTGAACAACCATCATTAATTCAGGCAGGTTCACTGCCCTCCAAACAAAGCGGCAAACAACTTTTTGAAAAAAATTAAAAGTCGAATGTCAGATTTCGGGAAGAAAGAGAAAGAAAACTATAAATTGTGTGTTGTTTCAGCTGCTGCGAAGTTTATGGATCGAACGAAAACACTTTTCTGGCTGCGAGCGAAAACCAGATGGGGAAATTCAAAACATGCATGGAAAGGGGGGATGAGAAGGGAGGGAGGGAACGGACTTGGGGAAGGAAGGAGAGAGCAGGCATAATAATGATGATGATAAAAAAATAATAACCTAATGACGCTGCCCCGGGGCCGGCTCCTCGGATTGAGACATCAAGTCTCCGTGACGGCTGCTGATGACGGGTTTACCTTCGAAACTTACTTTAACTCGTAGCCTCGGGATGCCGCCGGTTCACGAAACACACGCCCATCTTTTTTTCCCTCCAAGGTCGCAGGGTTGCCGAAGGAGCACGCGGGGCCGGCGTAATTGACCAACTGCGGCCGATGGAATCCCGAGTGATTCATTGAACTCTTTTTCGATCGCCACACCGTAGCCCCCTCAAAGAGCCGGCCTTCTCTGTAAAAGGGCCCGGTTGTAAGAAACCTGAAGGGGCCCTAAATTTTCAACAAAGTAAAGAAAACCGAGAATTTGAAAATTTATTTAATGATGACTGATTTCGTTTTTGCTATTCATTACGCCAGGAAAATGACAATTTTTGCAATTTCTTTTTCGTTACTTAATAACGCAAGAGCGTTTAAGCATTATACCCATATACTTGGCGGAAGATAATCCTTTATTTAATTTTAATTTGCTGAAAGAGGGTTCAGCATTGATTATATTTAGTAACTGCCAATGTAAAGGATCGTAAAAAATATTACATTAGATGTAGACAAAAGTAGATGGCAGATGATTTACAAGTCCATTTGAACCCAGCATCAGTCTCGACTTCTGGGTCTTAACATGTCTAGCGGGGATTTCCATCTTCATAAATGAACTTTTCCCTCCTTATTATAGATACCACAGCGATATTTGCCTAATAAAGACGTCAGTCGATGATCAGCCAGCCACATGAAAACAAGCTAGTAGGCTTTTAGCATGTGTAACATTATTATTGTTCAGAATACTGTTTTAATTCTTAATCTCGGTAGCCCCCACCCCCTCAGTCGAGGGATCCTGGTGCATAGCAGCAGCCGCACCCCACAGATGGCCGGCCCTGGTGCCCCCTCCCCTTCAAATTCTTGCCTGTGTATTTTTTTTCTGAGCAGTGCTTAAAATTATCTTAACTAAACCATTAGAATGCATACTTAACTATTTTTAGAGTTGTTCGAAAATTTACGTCCCCCTTTACAGAAAACTGTGTAAATCAAACCATCAAAAGATTTCCTGTTGAACGCTGAAACGAAATCGTTTGGCAAAGAAGCTCGCTTAAACATGAAATCAATGTACAGCTTTTCTATGAAAAATGAAATAATGTATATTTTCTGGCTAGAATTAAATTATAGTTGAAGAATAATAAAGGGAATATTAACTGTCACAAGAACATAAACACTCATATCACAAATTAAAAATAAAAGGAATCTCAAACACAAATTTATATATTTTGTCTTAAAACTTTTGCCATTATATAATGATGAATTGAATTAGCTTTCTGGTATTAATGACAATTGCAGTACTTTTTCCATACAGAAAATGAAATTTATATACAACACAACTGTTTTCATATCTGATATTCGCCTTTCGCCTTAATCGCAGTTTTTCAAAAAAAAAAAAAAAAAAAATTATAGCTTTCTTTTTCTCAGATTCTTAGATGCAGAATATAATCGAGATTGAAAGTACTTATGACGATTTTTTCCCATATATTGCTTTGAAAAAGGAAGCTAATTTTCATCAACTGATAGAAAAATAATTTCTCAACAGAAAAATTGCTTTAAAAAAAATGAAATTTAGTGATTTCAGACAGGAGAAGTAAGCAGCCTTTTTAAAACATTATTTTTTCTTTTTCTTTTTACTTTTTAAGATTAACTTCAGTTGCAAGAACAAAATAACTATTGAATGAACGAGTATTCATTCCCTCTGTCATAGATTTCAATTGAAACTCTTTGAATAAAGCAAATCATGAACGATATTCAGGACATTACGAAAAAAATTCGCATTTAAACAAATGATTAATACTAAAAGATTCACATGATATTTAACTTGTGTTGAGTAATAAGAATGATCTTCTTTAAGGTTTCCGACTGTGTTCGAAGAAAAAATTTTTAATGGAATTTTTAAAAAAACTATTTAAACGTATACTTTTTAGATGTATTGTCAGAATACAAAATACTATAAGTACACAAAAAATATTTGAAAATATAATATATTTTGAGAAATAGAATAATTTGAAGTAAATTTTATTGAAATTTAACCAAAACGTTAACACAAAATTGTAATGCAGCAATCCTATTCTTCTTTGTGCGCAAGTTATCGAATATAATGTTGAATGAAATGAACCAAAATCTAAGAATATCGTGAATACGTAAATAGGCAATTTTTTCAATAAATTCTCAACTTATTTTTTCTAAAAACACCTATAAATGAAAAAGCATTTCACCAACAATAAAATTTTTGGATCCTATTATTTAAAACACAAGCTGAATTTTTTATGTAAATATCTCTATTACTTTTTAAGATATTTTGTTAACGGTGGAGAATTTTTATGAAACTGAAAGTCTTGAGAAAATCGAAGATAAATTTAGCTGAAAAATATGTTTTGCTTACAATTCCCCTGGATAGGTTAGGCCTTCCTTTTCCAAGAAAAGATAAATTGTTTTGGAAAGAGGGGAGTCTGAACTACAAGAAATAACAATTTAAAATTTTTTTTATCGATAATCAGTGTTTTCAACGTAGCCGGATACATTAAGCAAAAAGAAAAAAAAATGTGCATGTTTTCTTACATATTGAGAAGAGAATTAATACACATGATTTACACCACAATTAACTTAGATTACTCTAATAGTACGAGTTCTTAAAAACAAATAAATCATGTTTTAGAAAGAAAACAATACAATTTAAAAAATAATTTATGTAAAAAGAGAAATTGTAAAATATGAAAGTTAAAAACTTTATACCACAGTCAAAACTATCTTTTATAAGCAGCTTGCAACTTAAAAAAGAAATCTTTGGTTTATTATTATTATTATTATTCCTCTCTACCTGTTTGCTTATATGTTATGAAACAATATCAACAATAATCTGAATATTGTTTGCCAACGGATTCTATAAACCTCAGCACTTTTGTGCATGCGTTAGGAGTGCTTGAATTTGGCAAAATAGGAATGAGAGAAAAGGAGATGTTGATATCTATACTAATATTATAAATGTGAAAGTTTCGATATTTGGATGGATATTTGTCACTCAATCAAGTCAGAACGGCTGAACAAATTGGGGGAAATTTAGCACAAAGAGAAATTATAGTCAAGAATAGAGTATAGGCTACTTTTACTACGGTTCATTGAGTGGTTAATTTTTTATTACTTAAACACTTTACGCCAAAAAGACGAGGCCAAATCAAGGTAAATATGAGTAAGGCTGAAGTTTATTTTCCCCTACAGAAATGAGGTAGTCTTAGAAAGAATTTTGACCGATTATTTCAAACGATTCTGTTTATCTTCATTGTGTGTGATGTATTTAAAATCAAATGTTATTAATGAATCGATCTTTAAGTTATATATATATATATATATACTTTAGCTTAATAAGTTTTAAAAATTACATAATAAATTAAATTCTGAACGACAAATTATTTTTTAAACGACATAAAAAATAATAATGGGCAGAAAATAATTTTCTTGATACTACTAATTAAAAAGCTTTCCCAGAAATATTAAACTCATAAACCCTGTTTATAAGGCTTAGTCCTGTAAAAAAAGGGTGAGCGGCTATTATTAAAAAAACAAAAGGCGTTTATTTCATTTGCATTAATTATAAATGACAGCGTGTTGGAAGTTAAAATTGCATTTTGAAAAAAAAAAAGCATACTATTTTTTAAAACTTAATGTTCTTTAATTAAAAATATATATATTAACGTACAAACAAGCCAGTCGTTTGCAACTTCGCATTGTGTAAATCGTCTGTCAGATTACAAATAAATAATAAAATAATTCATATGTTTTTCTTTTGTTAGAAAGCGGGAAAAAACGTTATATTTCTAATCGGCTTAAAAATAAGATCAGCACTTTGCTATCAGTAACGTAAACAATTTCTGGTATTTATCTATTCCACGCAATAAGAATGCTAAACACTTATTTGGAAACAATTCAAAGATTTATTCTTATCTGTTCGGATGCAATGTCATCAGAACAAAATTTTATAAATATTATTCGAAACTATTCATTCAGTCACTTTAAAAAAAAAATCAATATTAAAAATTGTATCAAAATTACAATAAAAAGCTTTTTGATGTTTCAGGATGAATTAATCAATTATCAAAAACATTTACATACAATTTACGTAATTAAACACATTTAACTTATCTTTGTTTTGTTTTTGTAAAAACTGAATTTATAATCAATTTTCTCCTTATTTTGAAATTTTATACACTGGTGTCTTTTCAAATAAAAAAGAAGTAATTGACATGTCCAGAGTTAGATATAGTATAATCAAATTAATTACAAAAACTTTGATTATATATCAATGACATCATTTGATAATTAAGGGAAAAAATGACATCAATACTTTGAAAAAAAGAGTAGTACTGAATTCTTTTTAAAAAAAATCTACTATTGAGTAGACCAGTGCTCCGCAACCGGTGTCATGAGCCACTGGTGTGTCATGAGCCAGATACAGGTGTGCCGCGGTCAAATACATTGTATTTGACAATTTTACAATTTTTCATCATGTATTTAATACACAATAACAATTTTTTTTTCATAATAATATCTATTTTTTTTAAATATACTATAGAATAATTATTACACCTAAATAATTATTCAATGGTCCCTGGTGAGAACAGTTGAAAACTGCATAGTGTGTTGTGTAAACACCAAGGCCCAACAAATTAATCTAAACTTAAGCTTGTATTTTTAACGAATTTTTAAAGAAATATTTTAACCATGTTTTTTTTTAGCAAGTGACTGAATAAAATAAAAGAAAACAATGACGGAAGTTCAGATTTAAAAAAATCTACCATCGCAAAATAAATCTACAGAAATGCAACTTTCAGCACGTGACTGGATAAAATAACATAAATATAAAAAGTGATATTTTCTAAAAAAATAAATGCAAAGCAAAGGATTCTATGATTGTTTGCAACACCTAAATAATTTATTCAATAATTTTTTTTTCCTTTTTTCACGTTCTTTAAAAAAACATATTTATTATTTTGGCAACATCACCGAAAAAAAAAACATTTTTAATATTTTGGAAGTATAACCGATAAATTATTAAAGCATTAAACACAAAAAGTTTTTCCGAATAAAGTTACCGACTCTTTAACTACTAATAACTGAATCTTTCAATTTTAACTATTTCTTAAATTTTGTACTGAACTTAAAGAAAAAAAATAGCATAAATATTTTATCTATACCTATAATAAAGCTCAATGTGTGTGTGTTGGCGCTCTACAGGCCATACCGAGGGATCTACAAATTTGGTACATGCATACTTTGGGGATCGAGAATGTGCACCTCGGAGCCCTTTTTTCGTATTTTTTAAATTAGAATTTCAATTAATTAAAAATTAAGCGAAATTTCAATATTTTTCTGCTATAACTTCTGAAAATATTATCGCACACACATGATTTTTCCATCAAGTTAAAGATTTAAAAAAAAAAAAAAAAAAAAAACTAGCTTTCTAATGGTATCAGTGTTTTAACATATAACTTAAACTTCTATTTTAAACGAATTGTTAAAAAAATGTTTTAACCATTATTTTTATTATATATTTCGGATAAAACAATAAAATTAAATCTGCAAAAGCACGTCAAAGGGAAAAAATGTTTTATTACTGTGTTGCCATCATTTTGACGGAAGTTCAAATTAAAAAAAATCAACTATTACTGCAAATTAAATCTAAAGAAACGCAACTTTTAGCACGTGACTGGATAAAATAAAATATAAAATGTGATATTTTCTAAAAAAAAATAAATGCAAAGCAAAGGTTTCTATGATCGTTTGCAATATTTAAATCATTAATTCAATAAATTATCTTTATTTAAAATGGATTGAATTTATACAGGATATGCATTCAAATTCCGGTCCAATGGCCAATTTGTAAAATATTATTAATAGGTATATATATTGTTTAATACTATTAATTTGATCTAAATGAAGTAAATAATTACATTTTATGTAGCTTGAGTCATTTATGAATAATGAGTTTTAGATTTCTTCATACTTTGCTCTGTGAGCCATATTTTACAAAATATTTTTATTAATATGTTACATAAAAATTGCTACATCAATCAGTCTTCTAAATCAATAATTAAAACTGACTAATTTATAAAATGAAAGAATATTATTAAAAAAACGTGTTCTTTTAGAACTTTCCGTCCATCATCTTAAAGAAAATATTAATTTCAGGCCAATCAATGCCTGGAATTACTTCATGGCTAATGAATATGTGATTTAATAGAAAATTTTAGAACCCATTATTCATGGCGAACCAGCTGGTCGCCAAAAGCGGCTAGTGATATATAAAGCAAAATGGCCGTTATGCGCGTCGTTGAAGACTCATGCGTATGTGCTATTTGCATTTGCACGAGGTACATCCCGTTCACTCGTATGTCATTGTTGTCATTATTTTACAACACAACGTTAAATAAACACGTTCCTACCACTAACCATAATTATTTTCAGTTATCTTACTGAATTATGTATGGTTAACGTACTTCGAATAAAAATTTTTAAGCTTTACACCCCTTTAAATATGGATAAATTTTTACGTCGAAAAGATTCGTCTTCACGTACAGATGATGAAGAACCCAGCACAAGTGTTACAAAAAACCTAAAGAAGGTAGTGAAAAGAAAGTACGACGAAGACTGCATAGATTCTCGTGGTGTGGTGACGAAACGGCACCAAGACCACAGTGCATCATTTGCGGCGATCAGCTATCAAACGAGTCAATGGTACCCAGTAAATTAAAGCGGCATCTATATTCAAGCCATCCTAGCTGCGCCAACAAAGACAAACAATATTTTAAGAGGTGCTTAGAGCAAAATAAAAAACAGAAGAAATTTATGAAATCGGCCGTAACAGTTTCTTAAAAGGTATTAGAAGCTAGCTACCATGTTGCAAAATTAATTGCACGTCAGAAGAAGCCACATACTGTCGGCGAAACACCTATTAAGCCAACATGCATGGAAATTGTTAGGCTTATGCTTGGGCCCAATGAAGTTAAGGAAGTGAATAAAATTTCGTTGTCTGCTGATACTGTTAAAAGACGTATTCACGATATGTCAAGCGATATTTTAGGAACACTGACTAAAAAACTGTTATCGGCTGAAAAATTTGCGCTTCAGATCGATGATACAACTGATATTAAAAATAAAGCACAGCTGATAGCTATTGTACGTTTCGTTGACGAGGACTTTATTAAAGAACATTATTTATTTTGTAAAGAGGCTCCAGAGCGAACTAACCGTGAAGAAATTTTTCGAGTAACCGATGATTTCTTCAAAATATGTAATATTCAATGGAGCAACTGCATTGCTGTTTGCAAGGATGGCGCTGCGGCATGACTGGTATTAAACAGGTTTTGCCTCTTGTGTAAAACGAAAAAATCCGATGGTACAATGTACACACTGCTGCATACATCGAGGAGCATTGGTGGTCAAGAATTTGCCGGAAGAACTTTTGAACACGATGAATGAATGCATTAAACTTAATTAGATCAAGAGCAATAATTCGCGAATTTTTGGATAACTTTGGGCAGAAATAGGAGCCGAATATGAATCCTTATTATTTCATACAGAAATTCGTTGGCTATCCCGAGGCAAAGTTTTGACTAGATTATCTGAGCTTCGTCACGAAGTGCGTGAATTTCTTTTAACACAGAATATGCTCGAAATATGCCAGCACCTTGATGATGATTACTGGATAGCCAAACTTGCATACATGACTGATATATTCGAGCATTTGAATGATCTTAGTAAAAAAATGCAAGGTCGAAATGAGAATATTTTGACATGCTTCGACAAATTACAAGGATTTATTTAAAAAACTCGAACTTTGGCAGAAGGAGTTGCAAAAAGGATGTTTGGAAATGTACCAAAGGACCAATCGTATTACAATTGAAAACAAACAATTAATTGTGGATCTGGCCCAACAACATTTAAGTATGTTTCAACAGAAATTTGATCAATATTTTTATTCCATTAATACGGAACAATACGATTGGATTCAAAATCCTTTTGCAACCAATGCGATACATTCTACGGAAGCACTGCCTCTACAAATTCGAGAGGAGTTTAGTTTAGTTTAGTTATATTAACGTCCCGTTTAAAGCAACACGAGGGCTATTTTGGGACGGACCTTGTAATTTTGGACCACGGTCAGATGACGAGGACGACACCTGAACTGTCACCCCCCCCTCTCCACACCAGCGGGAGGACATTTGGCCTGACAGATTTAACGTGCAACAGACCCCCTCACACGACGGTTCTTCGGTGGAATTGAGTCTCGAACCTGAAACCCTCCGGTTCCGAAGCCGAGACTTTACCACCGGGCCACCGCGACCCACCAAATTCGTTGGGAATTTACAGCTTTAAATAATGACATGACTTTAAAATTATACTTCTCCGAAATTCCATTAGAAGTTTTTTGGATTTACGTTAAAAAAGAATATCCTCACATCTCCTACAAAGCAATTTTAACATTACTTCCATTTTCGACGACATATTTATGTGAGCTAAGTTTTTCAACTCTTGTATTAATTAAAAATGATAAGCGGTCATGTTTAAAAGATCTTCACCAAGAACTTCGGGTCGCGGTGTCAAATATTGAGCCGAATATAAAACTTTTGTGTTCATTGAAACAAGCGCAGGTATCACATTAATAATTATTATGATTGAGTAGAAATAAATATGTTATGGTTTCATGTATGTATACTTTTTAAATAAGAAACAAACATTTATTGTAAAATTTGTGTATCAATTAATACTTATATACTTTAGCTTTTGGTGTGCAGCGGAATTCTAGAAAGAAATAAGGTGCGTCGTAGGTGAGAAAAGGTTGTAGAGCACTAGAGTAGACGGAATAAAGTGTGTTTGTCAAATCAGCTTAAAGTCAACTTGCAACGATTCTGGCAACAAAATAACTACTTACATTCTTTAATTGCTTTATTAAATAACTTCATCGAATTTCCCTTTGTGCCCCAAATTGTTCTTATGAAGCAGACCAGTGGCAGTGGCACTGGTCTGCCAGTGAAGCCACTGCCATATGAAGCCAGTGGCGCAATCGGTAATTATACAACAGTATCTTCGAGTAATGCCGAGGCTGTGAGTTCGAGCCTCACCTGGGTAAAATTAATTTGTTAAAATTTTCTTTTTTTAGCCATCTAGATCAAGTGCGCAACGAATGAAATATATTTTTCTTCACACAATATTTGGAATTGGTCTATTTTATACCTATCTTGACTTAATTTTCCGTTGTACTTTTGCTGGCTTGAATTAAAATGCTGTGTCCGCAGTGGAACAATTGGTTAGTTCCCGGTACTTATTAAGTAGTATCTGTGAGTAATGCAATGTCTGTGTGTTTGAGCCTCACCTGGGGAAATTTATTTTCTTTAAAATTCCTTCCTGTAGCTGTCTAGATCATATAGAATTGGGAAGCTTGGTGTTCTTTCAGAATGGTAATGAAAGAAACTTTGTATTGTATCTCGTCATTCGTTTAATATCCCTTTAAAATTCTGAGGTTTAATATTAGAAAATGAGATAAAAATATTTTCTTTTAAAACTGACCAGCGGGTGACCGAGCTCCGCTCGGAGAAAACAGGTATCGAAGCTAACTCGAAGATTTAAATTTTCAATTGTGATTTATCAAAACAATACATGCCATAAGAAAATTTGTGAAACCATTGGTGAAAAGATAACCGGTTAAACCTCGGCTTTTCATCGTCCACCAGCGATGTCATGTCTTGCTGTTCCATTGGAAATCCCCATCTGCTCTGGTCTCTTCCATGTTTGCTGACCATGCACGGAGCGCTTGAGTTCATATCACCACACGGGTTATGGATCATCCATTTCGAGATCAGTTCCTTGAGTTCCGGATCATCTTCTGGAAACTTTATTAGTTCGCCATATTGGCTATAGATGGCAGCACGTTACCGCTTGAAAATTTAAGTAGCCATTATGGCGAACTAATAAAGTTTGAAAATATCCTATCTGTAACTCCAAACTGCTCGACCGTAGCGCTTCAAAACCGGCGCCAATCGATTCCTCGTGGCCAAAAACCCCAGACCCCCAAGTTTACCGGAGTTTATTAATTCTGGGGCGATTTTCGACTTGGCAACCATTCCTCGTATTATAGTATAGATTAAATATAGAAAATATATCTATGCATAAAATGTTTAATATAGTTGAAAAGATAATTTTTTGAAAACTAAGATGGTGCAAAATTATTTGTTATCTTATAATTTCGGATGTTACTGCAGAAAACGCCTAAATTTTTAGTTAAAATTTCAAACCTACATCGCACCCTCTCTAATAAAACTATTACCTGAGAGAAAGACTGATTTTACATTTATATACATCAGCTGCGAAATATCAACATCTAGCTTTAATTTAGCAGCTTGACTGAATCTGTCTCCTTGGCGAGTTATTTGGCGGTTAATAGATGCGGTAAATAGATGTGAAAATATTTTTTATTCTTTAGATTAGTGTATTATGTCTATAACCCTCCCATAACTGCAAATAATAAGCAATCGACTTTTTATCGGAATCGGATGAGTGGTACGGCAGCGCATAAGACATACAGACAAACATTCAGTTTTATTTCTACAGACTCTATCAACAGCAGCTGTTTCGAGCAGTCTACACGAACTGTCATTTTGACAATTACTTCGTTTGCCACTTTTTGTTTTAATCCAATTACAAAATGCTACTACTATACTAAGAGATATCTATGCTTCAGACATAGTTTTACTCTTAAAAAGAGTATTGCGAATATGAAGAAAAAAAGTCATATTTTATTATGGACACAAGATTTCGTATCATTTCTATGCATAAAAGTTGGATTATTTTCATAAGCTGACTGAAGATCTCAAATAACTTGAAATGAGATGGCAGGTAAATGATTAATTAAATGAAATCAAATTTCAAAATAATTTGTTGGTTTTTAGTTCCAAAATCGCAATAAAATAAATATTAACACGTTTGCTTAAAAAATATTTATTTCAATTGCACTAATATATTTCACTATTTTGGAAGACATACGGACTTTGCTATAACACCTGGCATCTGCAAAAAGGCCTATTCGGAGGTTGAAAAATATAAAAATCGCTTGAGATTTGGGAAATAAAAATGCTTGAGATTTAGCATCATCAAGAATGATTTAATTCCCAGAATGACAACAGACTTTATTTTTTGAAATTTGATTTATTAAATTTGTTTTAATTAAAATGGTCAACTTCGTAAAAATAATTTTATTTCAATCATTTTTAAAACTTTACTGAATAGATCTGCAAACATTATTTTGTAGCAAAAAATTTATTTCCAACATCATCTGCATGTTAACTTTGTGCCTAGCCTGCAGCCGAGCACAACTATCAATATAAATGCATAATGTTATTATTTTCAAATTATTTTAAATTACTATCACTTCCTCAATAATATATGAACTTATTATGTATATACTATGTACACCATTAAATTCCCAAATTGCACCACCAGATCTATTAAGTAATGATATTTGTAGTGCCATTTCTCTAGCAATACCAATGTTTAAAAAGTAAAAACTCCAACAACCCATTGTGCATGATAAAATAAACAATAAAAACGTTTTAAAATTCAGATAACTTGTAAATTGAAATATTATGTGCTTTTTTAAAAATTCAAAATCTTACATTTTATATGTAAGAGAAATTTAAGAACAATAAGTCTTTTCTAGCTATATTATTGCAATTCATCATAACACAAAAATATAAAAAACTAGATAAATGGATTTTGAAATTTATCATCAAATTACAGATTCATACCAATATTTAGATAAAATCCATGAATGAATTAAGTAACCATTTATTCATGTGTACAAGAGGATAATAGTTACAAAATGCAAAGAATTATTGGGATGAATTTTAACCCATGATGAATATACAAAATTGTAAATTGCATCAAATATAATCACAAATCCATTATTATGTCCATATGAATGTGAATCTGAGATCTCAGAGAAATGCAACAAACTACAATACAATTTAGTATGCAACCCGATAGTAATGTAGACATGGATAACATTTTCATTGCAATCGGAGAAAATAAGGTGTTCCAAAATTAATAACATGCCCTATACCACATGATGTAGCAAAACAAGAAATACACTATAATGTGAAAGCATACAAAAAAATTGAGAGGAAAAACTTTTTGACTGATGTTGATGGTAATGATGACGCAAATTCGAAGCAGCAATGGTAATATGCAATTCTGAAACTAAAACATCATTTAAAAAAATGACCGTCTCCAATACGCTATTATTTTTAAAAACATGAATAGAAACTGATGCAAATGATATGAATTATAATGAAAATATTATACACATGCCCAGAAATGATTTCTTATTGTCAAATAGCAGCAATCAAATGCCATTTGGCAGTAAGTAATTGTTTAATGTAAATAAAATATTTGAATGCTTTTACATCTGTTCTTAATACAACATCTAGCTAATTATGAGAAAAGAGTTGGCTATGGTCAGCCATGTCACACGAATTCCATTCACCACTTGAAGAATCAAGAAATAGACATGAAACAAAACATTCATTGAGTGGAAAAATAAGTTTGTCATCAGATGTGCAATTCCTATGGAAACTGATGACAGCATCTTCCAAAGCTGTTTATCCCACAAAAATGATTCCTGCATTACCTTAAATCTCAAAAATACCTTTTTAAATTACATTAGTTTCATTTCTATACATTTTTCTTTGTTGTCAATAAATACGTTAAATATATCTGTTACACTTTGTTGATAGGATTAATTTAAACTCATTTATCATAGCATTCAACTGCAAACTTTTGTGAATGTTAAAATTAGATTTAAAAATATGCTTTAGTAAGACACGATTTTAAAATGGGATTGTCACTTTCATTTTTATTTCATAATATATACACCTTTTAATTTACACAATAATTTAATTACAGTAATTTAATAAATTCCAGGTGTTTAAGTCATATCAAAGAGGTTGAAAGGATTAAATAGTTAAAAAGTAAAAAGGGTGAAAAAGTTTTTAAAATAATAACTTAAAGACTCACACTTGGCAAACACATTGGTTGCCAAAAGATGTAATTGTAATTTATAAGAATTAAAATACAATTCAGCTTTTTTTAGAGATGATTTCACCAGCTTATCATTGACAGTGGTAAATCACAAGTTATGTATACATATGTAGATGCTATTTCCTTTTTCATTAAAAGCTCCATTAGATCAATATGTCATAATGATAAATGCAACTTGAAATAACATTTCCTGTATCTATATTATAATCAACATCAACTGAAGTTAGCAATATGAAGAGAGACACTACGTATATTGGCATGCAATTATAAAATCCTAAATAAAATGATTCCAATAAACATAATTTAGATATTTGAATACTGGACAGCAGGTTTAAGGAATTTACAAATTTGATGTGTTCTATAACAATAATATTAGAAAAACAAATATCAATTACTAAGCAAATATTATTACAAATTTGTTCGATTCAAACCCTTTAATTTTTGATTATCTGCTTTATTATTCAATGCTCTTAATCTTCGATTAATTGTATATGGCATAGCTATTTTTCCAAAAACCGATCAAACTGACAGATTCATTATATTTATAGCTTTTTGTTGCATTGCAATGATATTATGGATACAGTAATTATAAAAAATTGTTCTTTCCCCTAGTGCAGTACAATCTATGAAATATGGAGCCACACACATCTAAATTTCCAAGTAATGCTAATTGATGCATCCAATTTTTGCATTTTATATAAATGATGTTCCTGTCCGTTCTAACATACAGTTCTATTACTTTACTGAAATGGTGTTTACAAGTACTTTCTGGTGTTATTACAAGCAACTATAAAGAATAGATATTTTTATGATATTTAGAATATAGATATATAAACATGAGCCTTCATTTTATTTTACTTTAACATAAACCTTCACTTTATGTGTTACGTTCCCTTTATGTTACTTTCATTGAAACCTATCAATTTAATTTAAGTATATTACGAATTTCCTTGCATTTAAAGTTTTTAGAAAGATCAATAATAAATTATCTCCTATAGGAATGTTCTAATAATTTTAACCAATTTTTAGAATATTAATCTTCATAGTTACAATAAATATCACAAAGGGTTTTTCCCCCTCTAACCACCCCAAAATGTTCAGACACAGGTTATCTTACACTAGTTATACAGCTACTCGTAACTTCTTAGAACAACCAACTAGAATTTTTTAGTACTTGTTGATCTATTTATATTAAAATGAGAACTCGTGAAGAATTCATATTCTATAGAAATTTAAAATGATTTAATTTTCAAAATTTGTTTACAAATACTTTTAAAGAATATATTTAGTAGCAATCTCAGAAGTCCTGTTCCCATTTTAGAAGAGATAATTATAGTAATAAAAAAATAGAAAAGTGAATTTTTATTTAAAAAAAAATACCAGTTTTAAGAATTGTACATTTTTTAACATAAAATATTAAATATAACATTGCTTTCTTTTATTTCCAAGCAAGTAGACATATCAACAAGCTCTTTTACTCTTTCTCTAATATGGTTACAGTTATCACTAATATATTAGTTACTGATGGTAATGTTATATGATGTTAGCATCAATAACTGATATATTAAATGATAACAGTAACGTGTAGTGACATCTTAATAAGCCAATAACTGCCACTAAACATCTGTGGTCACTTTTGTATAGTAAATAAGTTACTAGACTTCAAACCCAAACATCACAGGTTCGATCCTTGGCGGAATTCAACCTCAACATTTGGCACAATTCAGCCAACATCTACACCAAAATTTGTTTCTATTTAAACTTCAAATCCTATATATACAATTGCTGAGACACAATAAAGAATTAATGAAACTTTTCTAGTAGTAATAGAAACTCGTCATAAATGGAAGATTTGAATATTTCTATCCTTAGCTAAGTGAACTGTAATAACTGAAAAATACCAGCTCATAGTCATAAAAATAAAAGGCGAGTCATAAATTAGCCAAACAATTTCAAAGCTACATACATTGTTAAACATTTATTATAAGAATGAATTCAATGACAATCAATCAAATATATGTTAAGCTACAGGAAATATCGAAGAGCAGATCTCAAACTAAAGAAATCCCAAGCGTTTTCTTTTTTTTTTTTTTTGTAATTAATAATCTACAAATTTTACAAAATAAAACTAATTTCTTTCTTATTGTTTTTAAACTTATGTAACTATAAATAAAATTTATGCATTCAACACTTATTATTTTATTTCATAAAGTATAATTTATTGAATCTTAATTTTGAATTAACGCTACTAGAAGCAAAGACAAAAACAATTACAGGTTTCACAACCCTCATTCTCAATAAATAGATTCAATCAAAGGCCATATTCACTATTTTACAAAGAAAAAAAAAAGTTAAATTACATTATATATATATATTTTTAACTTTATTTAAAGTTTTCCCAGGTCCACGCATTTGTAAAGTCTCAAAGCATTCACCATTCAAAGATAAACTACCTTTTCACTATAAATTGTCATCTAGGAATAAAGAGTGATTCTTAACTTAATTAAAAAGACTTTCTAGGGTAAATTCCACATTATTTCAGACTAGATAATGGAAGCATTTTTGTAGTATTAGGGCTATTTTAAAACAAATTACTGTGCATTTTTCAGATTAGGAGTGGTAAAAACTATGTTAAATTATCTTTCTCCAATAACAGTTTTCAACCATTTATTTTCCATAATAAGACATTTCGTACTTTTTAAAAACAATATTGAACATGTATTAACAACTCTTTACTGCAATCAAATCAAAAGATGAATATTTACATTCACACCAAATATCAATGAAAGAACTCCACACAAAAATTAAATACATAATAATATTTAATGACAAAAGTTATACAATGGGACTAAAGCATAATTGTGTACCATCTTCAATACCAAGTTAAAAAAAATATTTCACAGCAAGATACTGTGACGTAAACAAAACAGAACAGCATGTGTTGTGAATTCTATTATGCTATGCTCCATGAATTTTACATAAACAAGTCCACAATTATTAACAATAATTTTGGTTCGCACATGGCATTGATACCAAATGGGAAAAATATGCATAAGTGATGAACATGACGGGAAAATAATATTCTACACAAAACTGGTAGTATTAACGCAATGTCCTCCAAACATTCAGGTGCGCAACAAACACCAGATTATATACTTAAATTAAGCTAAGAATTCTACAAGAAATGCAATTCGAAACATTGTCAATTTGCCTAACATGCTTTAGATTCAGATGTTTCCATTTTCTCAGGTTTGTCATCTTCCTTCTTGTCTTTTTTTTGTCCATTGGCTCCTGCAATGTAAGAGGAGATGTTACAACAAATCCTTTAATACAAATTACAGAAATATGAGACTAATTATTTAACCAATTGCAATCTCTTTCTGGATACAAATGGTTTGCATACATTTATATGTCCCTTATAATTCTCTATTTACTAGTTATACTTTCGGCTAAATCTAGAGATGCATGAAATCCATAACTGCTTCAATTTTGGATGATAACTAAAGTCAATTATCAAAGTCAAAGCAGCTCATAATAAGCTAATATGTCGCGTGATGTGTATTCCTTACCATGTAATTTGTATGGGCCCTGCTAATCACTGGTGACCCCCACAAGGAAATCAAAGTGTTAATAATAAAAACTTACAAAAGTTACTCAGTAACTTAACTCAGAATTTTTATCCTTTCTCTCTAGGTTCTTAAAAACCAAAAGTCTTTTTAAGAAATATAAGATAAAATACACCTCAGGCTTGAAAATACAAATAATTAATTTAAGCCTAATATTTGCACATTCATTTTTCAACTGAACCATTTTTTCCTTATTACTTCTAGATGCTTAAATAAATATATATATTTAATCACCTGTTTTGCTCATCTTATAACTGCAAGCGAGTACTTACAAAGTGAGATTTTGAATCTCAATACCACCTTGAGCCAATGGATGGCAAAAACTAGAAGCTAATTTTATACAACCTACCACTGAATACTTATTTCACTTAACATTCATATACTCAAGGTCAATCAATTACAAACTGATGTCTCAAACTAAATGCCCAAATAACTCCTCACCTACTCAAGTGCCAAATCTCATCTAAATCTTTTGCTTTAGTAATTATTTTCTTCATTTGCTACCAAAGCATTTTTGATTTGTTGTATTCACAAACAGAAAGTTCCAAAAATGTGTTTGGGATTCAGGAAGATCTTAAATGTGGAGATTCCTCATAATCTCATTTTAAACAATTATATTATTTTCTCTTGCAATATGAAGAAACACTAAAAAGTGAAACAATTACTCCGATTGATTATGTGGTGGGCTGTATTGTGGTGTCGGGCCAATGTGGAGATTCTAACAAGTATTGAACCCACAACCTACAATTTGCAGCTACATAAAATATCCACTAGATAGGCTTATTAAGATACTACACCAAAGGAGTAGTTCCAAGCAGTCTAGAAACATGCAGAAACTGAATATTTTTAAGTAAACTAATAATCCAAAATACCTTCCGAATCCTTATCCTCACTCGTGCTATTATCACGTCTTCGTTTTCGTGGGAAAGGTCCTCGAGTGAATTTTGGAGGAGGCAAGGGGTCCATTCCTAAAACTTTATGAATTTGACGGAAAGCTATCAGTCGCAGAGCATGCTGCAAAAGAATAACATTTAATTAAGCAACAACATTAAATTCAAACAGAACAGAATACACAATCAGAAATCTTCCTTTTAAGTTGATATTTTATTGGAATCAGGCTTAACAAATCTATAGCTATCATTATAATTAATAATACCCAGCCATTTATAAAACAAATGCATTTGCTTTTGAATTAAGTTGGGAACACCACATTACGATAATCAAAAGAAAATTGTTAAGGACTTTTATTCCTTTCAATTTCTTCTAGACAAATTTTGCCACAAAATTTCAAAATGGCATCAAGTTCAAAATCCAATTGATGAATAGTACATTCCAGATGAAAATTAAGTAACATGATTGATTTTTAAAAATAAATAAGGGTCTACTGTGTTAAATATTCTCAGACCATAACTATCATCAACTTTGCTAATTATTCAAATATGAATCAATTCAAGAACATATATTAATGACGTATAAAAATGCATATTTAACTAAATTATAGATGTAAACGGAAATGCTACATGAAACAGTAGTAGCATAACATGCTTGAATAAATGCTTCCAAATTAGTTGAACTGAGCCAGACTCCTTAAAACTCAGAATTCTCAACATTCTTCAAGCAAAATCATGCAGTGATTTACTCCAAAAAGACTAATATGTAGCAGTGAATTTTTTTATGCTAAAATACCTGTGCACTTGCAGTAATATCTTCTCTTTCCTGATTTGTTAGACTACCTGCAGCATCTGTAGGGTCTTTTTCACATGGATCAAGCAAGCCAGATGATCCTATTGTAAAGATAAAAATTGTAGAATTGCATCAAACTTTTAAATTTAACACACAAAAACAACTTTCACTCACCAGGTAAGAGAATGCCTGATGCAATAGCTTCAAAAACACGTCGCAGGGCATCACCAAGGCTCAGTGGCTGCCCACAACTACTTAACACCTTTTCGACAAGCAATTCCATTGCCTGCAATAGGAAAGAAATTTATAACAAATTAACAATAATATATTTATGAAAGATTTGCATACTTTTGCAAAATTTACAGACTTAAATTTTAGAACAGATCAAATAAAATATTAAGCTAACTAAGCAAAAGCATAGCAAATTATGATTAATACATTGGGCTATTACTTTATTGTCATAATAATGATTCTCTGAGAAACAAATGATGACAAAGAAGGGAAAAGGAGATAATTTAAATTAGCATTAGAAATTTTTTATATTCAATTATATAGCAACATCAGAGTTAACCACACAAATTTAGAGAAGGTGGGGAAGATGTTAAGCATTTATGTTATGCAAGAAAAAATACAGTGTTTATGAGCAAATTATAACAGAAAAAGAAAACGAGGAAAGAAAACCTTATTTTTATCAGTGGAAAACAGGGAGTAAAAAACAATTCAACAATGACAGAAATATAAGTACATTAATTGAATGTTTATACTCACATACATTATACATGTATCTTTCTTTTTAACAAAAATTTAAATATCAATGTTGCAGTAGTTTTGGGGAAAATCATTGTTAAATTTTAAATAAAATTATTTGTTACTCTTATAAATGAAATTGTTTTAGTTTTATTCAATTGCAAGAAAGAAATTATGAAATATTAATTTAACTTTAAAATAAAATAGACTTTTGGTTACTAACTCAAAAGATAGTGCTCAGAATCGGCATTTATTTCTCTGTATGACATTACAGTATTCAAATCAAATAGCAGATAAGATACTATGGATAAAATTTCTTCACCTGTTGCTTTTTTTAAAAAAAATTATTGCTTGAATATTCTCATGTAATTTGATTATATGTATTTTTGCTCTATTTGGCGGTGTTTTTAATGTTTTGTGTCTTAGCTGTTAAATTGGCGAGTCCTTTCGGCCTTAATTTTCATGTCGCAAGGGTCAATACTGTTGGACATTGCCCAATTCCTCATAGAAAAAATCCCTTTATTTGCACCTAGTGTATGTTTCATTTATTTTGTTTCTATATCACTATGAAATTTTGATAGTGGAAATCATGCAAATATTTTGTACCTCAAAATTGAATGTTACCAAGTTTCCGCATTCTTAAGAAGCTTTTACAGAACGAGTATGGTTTATAAAAACATGTATAACTAGCAAAAACATCAATTAATGCAGAAATCATACACTACTCAATTTGCATGGCACTTATCATACAAACCATAATGCATTAGTTCTCCACTATATACCCATAACAAAATTTAATAACTATATACAATTCTGAAATGAAGCCTTTTGATTTTGGTTAATGACCATTATTATGACTATATTAATATTGTAATAATTTTGAATCTTTTCATGGAAACTTTCAAGTGTAAGTGTAAGTATTGAACCACAATATAATAAAAGGGAAGAGGAAATTCTGAAATATCTAAAAGAAATATCAGATCTACAAATCTGGCATGAAAAGTAACAAAACAAGTGGAAATTTATATACATACATGTATAATCTTGACTAAAAACTGAAAGTTATGCTTTTTTTACCTACTCTTTTCAAATACAATATAAGTGTTTTTCACTGATTTATAGTAGTAATAATTGAAAGATTTAATAAGCTCATTAACAAAAATGAAAATGACTTTATAACATTTCATAGAATTTGGAGATGCAAGGACAAATAATACTCTAGAGGTAAAAAAAAAAAAAAAAAGTCAGAATTCAAGATAATTGTAATACAGTGGTTCATTTAAGGGCATAATCAATGTATAGAAAAATTGCAGGTGGAGAAAATATAAAAATGAATCCTTTTTTTAAAATGCTTTATGATATAACTCCCCATAAAGTTTTAATTTTAGATATTTAATAACCAATAACATGACTACATATTCAATTTGCATTTTTCATGTTCATTTCAAAATTTCAGTACAGGGAAACTCCAAGTGTAAAAGTACCATGAATTGAAAATCAAATTATTCTGGGTCAATTTCAATATAAAATAAATCAATTGTTCAAACGAAACTAATCTATAGGTGAACAAAATCCATTAAGTAAAAGAAATTTTGATGATTGGTTAAATGAATTATTCACATTTTAATTTTAGCAACACATATGGTTACTGCAAACAATTCGAAGATGTTTCAGCTTTACAGCTAGTGCAACCCAAGAATTGCAATGATGCAGAAAAGGAATATGGTTCAATATTGAAAAAATCTACCAACCCAGCCATTCAAGCGGCTCCAGGTAGGTACACGTTGACAAAGATCTCTTAAGATGCGGATTACCATTACACAAGACTGAAGTCCACTTGCTCTAGCCTGTAGAAACAAAAATTAAATTTAATAAAAATCTTATTAGTTCAAGCAACACATACCTGAATTGCTTCTGGAAAATTGAAATACATACAAAAAAAATTTTTTTTTAAGGTCTTAATGTTATGCACTGTTCCATTTAATGTTATCAAAAAGGATAGCAAAGATATAAAGTCCCTCTCATACAGCTGCCTTAGAGAAAAATTAGTTAACACTAAGAAATACATAGAAAAAATGCTAAAAAGTAATAAATTTGATAAAAAGAACTTTTGGAAGAATACGGAAAGATATAACTTGATTATTCTCAACAGTATATTAGTGAATAGATCATATACATAGCTAACTATCTTCATGCTTAGTTTCCGAAAAATTCTTTAATATTAAATCAATAAGAATATACAGAAAGTTTTATTTACTTTTAAAAATTTAGGCGAAACTAGAAAAATTCTATTCTAGATCTAATTAACATATTTAAAATTCAACTGCTATACATACTGTAAGGATTAATAATGCAACAGCAAAATTTGAATAAAGAAATATTTTTATTCTATTTTCTTTATTTTGAAAAGAGTAAACATTTTGATTAAAAAAAAAAAAACCAGAAATTCACTTCATCCCTTCAAAAAAATGGCAAAAATTTAATTTTTGTGATATTAAAATTTTTTGAATAAAGCAGATTTTTTCAATATTTCAAACAATTACAATTTTTTTCCCCCGTTAAATTTTAAAACGGCAGAGTTTAGAATAGTTAGCTTGAACTTCATTTGTTTGATGATGGTTTTTATAGTAGTTAATGACAAATAATTGCAACCAGAATTTAGCTTTCCTGGCAACAAGAAAAAAAAAAAAAAAGAGTAAGTAGTAGACTTTAAAAACATATGCTTCTCTTGCGCATTCAAAATTTGCTTTAAAAAATGTATTCATTATTTAAATAGCATAAAGTTTTAAAGAAAATGACACATTACATGGTATTTTAATTCGACTTCAATAAAAAAAAAATAGTTCTAACATAGTATTGATATGCATTTTCTATACTTTAAATATATTGAACACATTAAATTTTAGCTAATTATTTATAATAAATATCAGGAAAAAGGAAAGATATTCCCAAAATTTAATGTAAATTGCAAACAATGACTTATATCACTTGAAGAAATAATTTTGAATAACTAACTTTCAATCACTGTTATGCCAATACTTAAAAAGAAACTTTGATTAAAAATCCATCACAAAGTTTTCCCATTTAATTTAAGAAAGTTAATTTTCAAACATAAAGCCTGATAGTCAAACATCAAATATAAGCACTAGAAATTTCAGAGAGAAATTTAAATAGTTTTCTTGATTTTAAATTGACTGAATCAAAATGCAATAAAAAAAAAAAGTTAAAGGTTTTTTTTTTTTTTTTTAATGTCAAAGGAGCAAATTTTTAGACAAGAAAACCCTCTGTCCGCAATTTTCCTTCTTATCAACTTCAACAATTAATAAAAATGACCACAAAGAAAAAAACTAATTTCAGCAGATTATGATGTACAGCACTTTTCACAGACAACTCCATCATAGAAACTTGCTATATACATTTTTTTTTAAAATTTATTATTAAGAATATAGTATTAAGAGGCTCAAAAGATATCCAATAAAAAAAAAAACTTATAGTGTTGTGAAAAAGGAACTCAAAATATTTTAATATACTCCAATTAAAAATTTCCTGTATTAAGAATTTTATATTTATCTTAGTAAGGCAGGGGGGAGAGGAAACACAAGTATCAATTTTATCTATAATATACTGTAACAAACTTTTCTTTTGCTTACATTACTTTCAATTTATAATTTTGAGTAAATTAATGCATGAAATTAAACATAACATTTTGAAGTAGCAACAGAAAGTATTAAAAAGATTTTCTTAATATTCCCTTAAATCATCTTAAGAAAGTTGAATAATTTCAGCTGAGGAAGAGGAGTTGTGAAGCATTGGGTTAAATTATTTTCCTCCAAAACAATTCACATAACCAAATAAATCTGCACTAAGTAACAGCACAAACCTTTAAATAGTATAATTTCAAAATCAAAATTTCCTACTGTGCACTTATACTATTTCTAAAAAAGAAATTAAGAATACAACAATATAAATTTTTAAAAAAAAGAAATTTTCGTTAATGAAAAGATTAGAAATTGAAGAGCTGGAAGAAGAGAAATAAAGAAAATAAATGTTACATACAACACAATAGATTAAAAAAGGTAAGTAAAAATGGTTCAAAAAAGCACTTAAAAAAGGTTTGAATGATCTCCTTTTGCATATAAATATAAGGTAATAACATTAACTTTTTTTTTGATAATTTGTAAAATTATGCTTTATATCCTATAATTTTCATATTCTTATTGCAGTGCTACCTAGGTTAGAATTAACATTTTTTTAAATATTATATTCACATACGTGAAAATAAGATATTTTCCGCAAAAATGGCAAGGCCTTTTCAACTTTCTTATAAATTTTGGAATAGAAGTACTGAAACATGTTTATTCTGAGACAATACTGTACGTATATTCACAAAGAAGATTCACTAGATGCAACGCACACAACTAATTTTAAATCTTTTTAACTAAAATTATAATAGATAATTAAGAAAAAAATTAGGGGAGACTTCCAAAAATAACATTAGGAAGCAATAGATTATAGTTCCCTATTATAGATTATAGTTCCTTCAGTATAAAAATTTTAAGATAATCTTTACAGTTGATTTCAAAGAAAGAAGAATTTCAAAGAAATTGTTAATGTAAAGTGAAATTTACAATTTCAGAGGATTCCATACCATATTGAAATGGACAGAGAATATAAAATAAAGGGGAGAAAAACTTTGGAATTGATCTATTTTATGGAATATTGTGATATACATAGCTTGATTAGAGCAGCACAGAAAATTGTTTAGTTCTTGAATTTTTCAAGATCTTGGAATCGATATACCATGTTCTATATCAATTCCAAGTTATAAAAATTTACTATGATTTTTAGATAAAATTTCAGTAATCTACCCACAATATTTTTCACATGATCCCAAAGAGGTTGAATTTTGAGATGTACCACTTTCTGATATACATTTGCAAGGGAGGATCTATGTCTTTAATAATTTCCTAATTTTGAAAGACCTACAGTTTCCTGATACTTCTGAGAAGTAACTGCAGTGAGAAAAAAAAAATCCTCACAATGTTTTGTTATCCACAAATGCTGGTTCATTTGGGGAATCCACAACATTCATACAAACTGGGTTATTTTCTTTTTGTAATAATTTAAACACATGATAATTCTATTTAAGAGTCAAATTTTAAGGTAGTACTTTTATCATGTAAATTTCCTAAAATCATTTACACATTTTTTCCTTGCCCGGGTTTTATGTTTATAAAATTAAATTTATCAAATTGACATATTTAAAATTAAAAATCTATATAGAAATTTTTATTCTAGGAATGCAAAATAGTTCATTTTGACTCATTAAATAACAATCCTTTACGCACTGGTTGAAATTACATAAATGTACTTTGAAACTGAAATAATTAAAGAAACAAAGTTCATAAAATATATTTATGTAAGTAAAGATAAATGGAACAGCAATTACTAATAAAAAGATTATACATTTATAAAAACTCCTTTACTTTCCCAGAATATCCAGTCAGTATATCTCATAATCTGTCCTTTCCAGAAAAGGAAAGCAATTTTACTTGAAATTTAACATATGTTCAAATATCTAAAAGCTAATTCAGGTATGGCGCCAAATAATTTAGTTTCAGCATAAGAACGAACATTTGGCTACATTTTAGCATAACTATATATATATGCAAAACAGACTAAACCCAGCTCGAACATCGCGGATATCTTCCCCAATATTTTCTATTCACGTATGCTCCATTTGAATTCCATTTTTATTTCTAAACATTATTGCATATATATATGTTTTAGATTAATAGGTTTAAAAAGATTTTGAATAAAAGTATTCAATATTATCTAAGCCAAAACGTAGCAACATAAATGAGAAGTGATTATGGATATTTTAATTTTCCTAAAATTTGTTTTTGATGCTTCATTGTTTTATAATTTACATCAGGGGCTTTTAGTTATCCATAATCACACTGATAAGCTATGAAAATTGAATTTTAAATCATTTCATTGAATGGTCCATCATCTGACATGCATTTGAGTCATCATGAAGGACTTTTCGACTTTCCAGCCTCATGTATTGCAAGTTTTACTTGCAATAATAAACCTCCTTTCAAATCTAATTAAATTAACTTTAAAACACCACTTGTTATGTTTCAAACGCAATCTAGCCCATCATATCACAGTACATTATTAAAATGGCTACATTTGATATCATCTCCATCAGAATTCAAAAAATTGATCCATATCGGCAATAAAAAAATAATTTTGAATTGCAGAAATCACAAGTTTTTAAAAATCAGAATAGACGATCATATAAACATTTATAACATGGATAACAATCGAATTAATAAAAGAATATTTCACAGCAAAGCATTAAAATAAGATGTAGTTTAAACGCATGAATTCCAGACATTATAATTATACAGCAAATATTTACACTTCCCAAAGTATCAATTAAAATAGTTTGAAACATAACAATAATGCACAATTTTTCTTTTGATATCCTCTAGTTTTCAATTTAGCTCATTAACCGTTTAAAAAAATAAAAATCACAGTGACTAGTTCTGAGAGGGGTCATTGTTTACCACATAGCAGATATACATAAGGCTGAAAAGTAAAGAAAATGCAAACCTGGAACCACTTGGCATGTCTCAAGGCGGCCAAGGCGTCCAGGCATTTCTGCCTGTCCAGTACATCCGGTGGATCGGTAACAGTCTCTAGAAAACCAGATGATAGAAGACTGACATTAGCACAAGGAGACTGAAAGGAATGGGTGTTTGACCTATGGGGGCATGCCGGAAGTGCTGCCTTTATTAAACATAAAAGCGAAGTAGTACCTCGGAGATACTACTTTACTTTTATACAAACAAAGTTAAATAAAACTCAAAAAGAAAAACAAAAAATAAAAATAAAACAATATTACCAGCACTTATACATAATAATATGGCTCATGATACTGATTAAAATAAACTCATTATTGAAAAATTGAAATGACTGCATGAATTTTAAATTTAAAATGAGTCTTCCTCAACTGGCTTCGCATGAACACTGAATAAGGACAAACATTTCATGCAAACTTTAAGGCAGCACAACTGACAACCACCCAGGGTGATCAAAAATCCTTCCAGGTCAGCCACCCACAGCATTCAATGTAGAGGAGCTCATTCCCCTGAAAGCTTCAAAGCGGAACTAAACAAAACATACAGGTTACTTGATACATACTAACTGTTTCATCACTATGTAAGAAGCTAGAATGTATACTTGATCCAAAGAGGTGAACACTTTTAAAACTAGATTTTAATACTTTTTGAATGACTGAACAATTTAATAATTTTCGAACACACCTACATTTTAATCTAGAGAAGCTATAAAAGCTGAAAATCCAATTTCTATATGTATGTTCTCATCTCATCTCATTACTAAAATATTACTCTATACACCTTTGAGTGGCAGACATACAATTTTAAATATGCTGCTACATTCCAAAAAAAAAAAAAAAAAAAAAATGCTAATTATTTGGCATAAAAAGTATCTTATTTGAAAAATTCACCAGAAATATTAACAGTCTGATTTTTGAAGAAGAACATGCTTACAATTAAACAAATTTAAGCATCTGCCACTTAAAGAATTAAAAAAATTATACAATTATAAAACTTGAATGATTAAATATTCCTAAATTAATAGAGTAGAAGACAGAAATTGGAAACCAAGTCTACATTAATAGGAAACAATTCATACATCTAAAAAAGTTTTATAATTTGGCATAATGTATGATTGCAGAATGAAATATGACATTAATTTAATATTTACACATGTGTATGTAGTTAAGAATTTATCTAATTCTTTTATGAACAAAAAATTTATCCAATTTTTTATAGTATATATAATAAGCAAATCTGTTTATACACACACACACAAAACTACTTCAACTGATTTCTACTTCATATTGGAAAAGATATTGCAAGGTTTTTTAAATTTCCCACACCATCCAGTTTCTATAGCAATGAACCATATAAGATTTACAATAGAAAAAAAGTATTTTGTATTTTCTAAACTATATTAGATATAGATATTAATGTAATTCTATTTAATAGTAATTTTTAGGTAATACCATCCTTTCACTAACAACACACTCAAAAATTAATAAATAATCAAGTTCGTTCAAACTGTTATTTAAAGTTTGCTTAAAGATATTATCAATTAAAATTTAAGAATATTTTATCTATTGCAAAGAAAATTTAATTTATTGTGAAAATCTAATTTCTACACAAATAAATGTTTTTTAAAAATATTCCATCAAAATTTTTAGTATAACCCAATGCTATACATATATTGAATTTACTTTTAAAAATATAATTACAGAATTCTTAACTGCTAGACATATTTTTAAGTTTTAAAAGAATTCTAACATATTGATAAGAATTTATATTTCTACAATAAACTAAATTTTTAGAAACAAAAATTTATTACATATTTATAATATAGTCTTCTAAAGCATATAAAGAAACTTCAAAGATCTGATTTTCATCATAAAAATTAGGAAACCATTTTAAAATTGAAAAGTATATTTAGAATAATTAAAATTTAAAATAGTATAATTATTCATAAAGATATGAAAAAAAAAAAATGTTGGCAAAATTTGGAGAGGGAAGGGAAAAAAGAAAACTTAAATCTTAATTTAAACCTGTTTATGTAATATTTGCAGTTTTGAAAGGATTAAATTAATTTGTTTCATAAGTATATTATGTATACATAAATATATTTCAAGCCTAACTTGTTAAATGCTCAAATTTGCTCCAAATTCCAACAATACAAAAATTAACTTTTCATCATTTTTTAATAGATGAAATCAATAAGGAAATATAAAAAATTTTTTTTGCATTTATTGCAATTATTTCTCTATTGACTACACACGAGTTCACTTAATGCAATGTTTATTAAAATGTCAACTTGAATTCCTTCCCCCGTACAAAAAAAGTTAAAATATTTTAAATAGCAAAAAACTTTTATAAATAATTTGATTTTTAAACATTGTGCAATGAGCTTGAAGGGGAAGATTACAGGAAAAGAAAATTAAAGCAATTAATTTAAAATCAATTAAATGCACTTTAGTTTAGCGAGTATATTAATACACATTTAAAGATTTTTATTTTGAGAAATTTTTTGAACTAATTTAGAAATTATTGCTTCTGATAAATCAGAAATTATTTCAAGTTAAAGCAAAGATTTAAGCAAATAAATTTCAACTTAAAAGAATAAGCTAATTAAAAAGGTTTTGTATTTAAGAACTACTTATGCTATGAAAACTATAAATTATTGTAGTCATTCAAAAAGTTTTTAAACAGAATTGGTCAAATTACATGTTAAAACATTTTTCGAACTAAGGGTAAGATTAAAACACAAGTTTTGACTTTGGCAAATTTGAGTTTCACAAAACAAATCAAACCTATTGACCAAAAGCATACCTCCAGGGGCATTTGGATCAGTGTTAGATTCACGCATCACAGGGGATGTCAGTGTGACAGTCACGACTATTTTGGGGTCAGTAGCTGAAGTTATAACAATGGCTGCTTCTTCCACACATCTTGTCACTTCATATTTCTCATCTGGTGCAACAACCTAAAGAAAATTAAAGACAAACCATTTATTTTTAATGTTATTTCAGTAAAAATTGCAGAGAATTACTTTGAAATTTGCAGTAACTATTTTCAATAATTTCAAATAAAATCCATTGTTTGATAATTTTGATTATCTCTACTATTATATTTTAAAGACGTTACACAAATAGCTTTGAATTAAAAAATGTAACATAAATGCTGAAATGCTTTTATATGGAATTCACATTAAAAAAAAAGTTCTTTGAAAATGTATATAAAAGCTTTATGTGCAGAAATCATTGTATATGCTTTTTACAAACTTAACATGGTTCATAGCATATTTAAGAGGAAAGGGACTACTATTATTAAAGATGAAATAGCAGAGTTCATGGATGGTTTCCATAAGAATTAACAAAATAGTGGTGGGATATTCCAGAATGCAAATACAATTATGATTTTCTTTTAACCCTTCAATGTTTTCAAATGAGTAAATTCTGCCTCTAATCATCGAGTATTCAGAGTCCGATTCCTAAATTGCAGGTAATACTTTGTATAATGGGTTTTGTGGAAATTTTATCAAAGTCTTTAAAAGCATTGAACATTTCTTTTTCTTTATTACATACATGCACACACACTGGTGAAAAAAATAATTCATATTTAGAATAAATTTAATTTTTATTTCCTTATTTTGTTTTAAAATTTAACAGTGGAGAATTTTTTGGAAGGAGGAGGGATTGAAAAAAAAGCACAAATTCATCAGAATTGGTTTAATGAAAATAATTCATTTTAAGATCACATTTATAATGTGAAACAGAATGATGTATTCCATTCTGAAAAAATACTCACACATATGCATAATAATGTAATTTGTTAATTAAAAACATTTTCACAAGAAAATTGTCTGAAGAGAATTGTTTTTATCTCACTTCAAAATCTGAAGAAAAAAAAACGAGACAATATTTTGGTTAAATAAAACTGTGTAGTACACAGCTACTAACTTATTGGATTATTTCTTCACCATTTAAAATGCAGCATTTTTCAAGTTTTAAACATTTTTATTACTTCATAAAAAAGTTGATGCTATACTGAAGTAGTTACCTTCTTCACTCTTGTATAATTTTTTTGTCATGACGGTGTGTACAGTTTCTGGTTGCATTTGCATGCAATACTTCTCCCTTATACTACAATCTGATTCATACTAAAGTGAATCTTTATCTTATTTATGACACAATTATACACTTCAGCTGTTAATTTGAGGTACAGGGTATCAACAAACAAGAGATAAATGTTATGGAGATATAGGATTTTCCATGCAACAGGTTCTCATTATCTTTGCAAACCCTTCTACATAAAATGCACACGATTTTGCTTTACTCACTATAAAAAGAGTTCAAATAAGAGAGATTTAACTATAATCAAACCAGTGCTACTTAAATTATTTAGATTTGAAATGAGATTCCGCCCTAGGAAGAATTTCTTTTTTACCAGTTGTATTAAATTAATGAATTTAAATTTTTTTAAAAACATTTAAAAATTTGATTCATTAAAATTTTTATAATAAAAGTCAAGAGTGCAAGGGAATGATATAGCTTAACAATGGTTAAAGGACATAAACAGCCTCACCGACCTTATATGCATAAAGCAGGCAAAGGTTCAAATCAGCACATACTGAGCTAAAGAGTTCCTTAAAAATGTGTATTAAGGAGAATAACTACAATTGCTTCTTTAAGCATCAAACCAAAGTGCAAGTTTTAAAGTGACAAATTTATTGCAAAATATTAAAATAATGAATCAATGAAGTAAATAATGAAATAATTAAAATAATTTCAGTGAAACTTAATTATTTTTAGGAGGAATGAAGTCAATGATTAGCAATAAATCAACACTCTTGCATTAAAAAAATATCCACCTGAAACACTGTTATAACATTTGTTAAAACAGCATTGCAGAAATTTCCAAAAGAGCATTTGTTAACATTTTTAAGACAGAATTTTTAGAAAGGAAATAATGTGTACTAACAAAAATATATACTCACAGCTAATTGTTTTGGAAGATGTTCCATAACTTTTTCTAAAAGAGATCTTGTAGGTTTTTCAGCACACATCACAACAAGCTTCACATTCAAATCACCCGTCAGAACAAGACCTTTAGCAAGTGATCCAACACGCATGACTCCTTTTAATACACGATATGGTTGAGGAGCTTCTTTATCTTTATTCTCTTTGTTCCCCCTAATATTTAAAAATTCATTAAAACAAATGTTCTTTCATTTCACAGATGTATGCATACATGAGATTCTTCTACAGTAAAAAAAAAAGGTTAAAATTATAGCAACAAATGACTGCAAATTTTTTACTTTCTAACCATTAATCAGCTTTTAATTATTGAACAAAAAGAAGCTTGTTCTGCTTTCTAGATAAATAACAAAGTTATAAAATAAATTTAGAATCTGCTTACATATAATTCTGATTTCATAAGTTTTAAATTGGAATTATTCATTAATGAAAAATTAGTAATGATACCATGAGAATGAACTTATTTTTAAAATGAGCAGAAAATTATCAAAGTTTAGTTTAATATTATAATCAATAAATAGTTGTTTCTAACTTGATGAATTATTCTCTATGCTATTTGATCTAGATGAAACATTTACTTAATATTATACTTACTCTGTTGCTGCAGATGATTTGGAATCTGAAGGTTTTTCTTCTGTTTTGACAGTTACTTTAGGAGGTTCTCTGTAAAGAAATACACCTTTTAATACAATAATAACATTCAAAAATAAATCTATACACTACAAATTCTAACAAAGCGTAGCTTCATTTAAATAATTTGTTTGCCTACTTTTTATCGGTCTTTTCTGTCAGACAATCCGACACAAGTTTCAGAGCCTTCTCTGAATTTGTAATTATTTTCTGAACAGCATTTAATTCTTCTTCTTTAGGATATATCTGGGTATGCTTAGCCATAACATGACGATCATCCACTGTATCAGGTCTCCTCAGCTGCAAAATTTAAGAATGTTATCAATCTTTTTACAGCAACATGCATGTTTTATACTAATATTTATAGGGGGGGGGGGGGGAGATGGAACTTAAGAAATTTTAACAAGAAATAAATTTGAGAAATAAAAAAAAGTTAATATTACAATAGAATACAAAAACTTACGCCCTGAGGTCCCATGACACCTGGGGGCATTCCCATCATATAAGGTCGGGGAGGGGGAGGTGGCATTGGTGGTCCCATTCGTGGTTCTCTATTATAGCGCCTATGCCATTCGTATAGTTCCAATTCTTCTTCATAGCGTCTTCGTTCCTCCCAATAGAGTCGTTCTTCCTCTTCCATTAACCTAAAATTCACACCACTAGTGAAATAAAGCCATTAAAACATTTTGAGTCACTTGCATTTATTTACATAATAATAATAAATAGTAATTATATATTTCATCTGGATTACCTAAGATGGCACAATTTGTGAACAGAAATTGCTTCAATTCCCCCCCCCCAGATTCTAAGACTATATGTATATTTATATGGGAGAATTGAAAAATACATTTCTTTTCTTTCTAGAAAATATTTTTCAGATAGAGTTTTACCATGAGAAAATAAGTTGCGGGAAAAACCAATTTTTGATGTTATTGCAAAAGAAAAATTACAGTTAATTTTTATTTATTGCATACTACAAAAAAGTAAAATGTATAAAATTTCAGAAGGAGGAATATTCTTTGTATTAATTTTGCACCACTGCTTAACGCTTAGCAAATTTATTGATTCATAATCAGTCATTGGTATTTGAGGAGCAGTCAGAAAAATCTACATAGCTACCAAAACTAAAATCGCTCACAGAATCTGATAAGTCATGAGGAATATATGCTCTGTCAATCCCTGAACATTATCTAGCAGCCATTTCTGCAAGAAAAAAAAAAAATGGCAAACGATGAAGTTTGAGCGGCAATATCAATGGCCTTCGAATGCAGCAGTTTAGTACATAACTACATCTGTTGGCTAAAATATAAACTAAATGTCCAATACTTTATATATTTAATTCCATTGGTTGAATGGGGGAAAACAGGATATGCTCCTCAAAGGAAGAAAAATATATGCAGGCAGAAATCGTGAGATGAGCAGATTTTGCTATATTTGAGTTGTGCAGGGAAATCTTAGGATGATCAGCCAGTGTTAAAACAAAATTGGTAAAAAATAAGTTATCAATTTTAAAGCTATAACCATTGAAGAAAATAATTGAATACAGCTCTAAAATAAAAATATCTAATTCTTATTAGATATTATTGTGTCGTAAGAAATTGCTTCAACAATTATACATCTTTTTACCTTTGCACGTGAGCGTGTTTATTTTCAATAACATAGTTTTAATATTTATTTTTGCAACACTTCAGAGACATCTAATGTAAAACTTATTTGGTTTTGAAAAACATTGACAACAAAACAGCACAATGTTCTAACTTGACTTTTCCAATCAAATTTTTTTAAATATAAAATAATAGTGTAAAATAAAATAATAGTTAATAATAAAAAAATAATAAACAAGACTAAGCAAAGAAAGATTTTTATTTAAAAAAAATCAATAATTAACACAATTTGATTCAACAATTCAATGAAGAAATGACATTTTGAATTTTATTTAAAAAAGATTTGTTACAAATTGAGGCCAAGATTAATTTTCTAAAAGTTATTTTTTTTTTTTTTTTATAAAATAGATAAAGCATTAAGTCAAGTAAAAATGGAATTTATATATCCTTTCTGAACCTTTAAAAAGGAATAAAAATATTTCATTCAATTATATGCATTGATGATATGGCAGAAATATATCCTATTTTTATTTCCTAATTAAAATTTCAAAAAATAAGTTTTTAATAAGTTTAATATCCCAGGAATATATTGAAGTTTCTATTAACCCAGAAGTAACTCCCTTATACGTTTCACATTCCTAACTTCAATGAGTTATCAGAGGACAGACCTCTAAGAGTAGAGATTTCAATAGTAAACAATATATACTTCATATAAATTTCACTAAGAAAAAAAGCAAAGATCTTTAAATATAATACTTTTGGTTCAACAAATACTAATTTTCAAATGGACGAGGACATTAAAAAACACCATGATAGAAATAACAAAAGTTGAAAATTTATAGCTTCAAGTTAAAATATGTTAATCTTAGATTAACACAACAACTAATGCAATGAGTAAGCATTCACTATACAGAACATAGTAAATCCCTTAAATAAGTTGTACAAGAGATTGCTCCAAAATGAAATATTTACAAGAACAATAATCAAAGGTGTAACAAACTAAAGAGGCTTTGCTAAACGCAGTTTTAGATCTCATTAGGACACCAAGCTTATTTTTTCAGGACATAGGACAAATCTGCATATTTTTCTTTAATAATCCACACAAGGTTAAATATACATTTATCAGACATAACTAAAGTAATACTTTCCCATCTTCGACTTCCATTGAAGTTGGAACATTTTCATAACTGCACTTTTCAAGAAAATTACACTTTTTAAGGAACTTTATTAAAAATGAAGCACTTTTCATTAAACTATGCACCCTATAATATTAAGTCTTAAATTTTGCAGCATTCTGCATAAGTTTAAAGACATTAATAAATATAATTTAGTAATGAATTCTCGATCAGTTATGCAAATTTACTAACCTCATTTCTTCTCTCCATCTTTCTTCTTCTCGTCTTTTAAAATAGTCATCCATCATTTGTTGACGACGTAATCTTTCCTCTTGAATCTTACGATGACGCAGACTAGGTTTGATATCAACTACTAGATCAGGGTTTACTTTTTTCTAAAAATATAAATTTTCATTGTGTGAAAATGAAATAACATTCCCGAGATCACTCATTATTTTAGCACTTTCCAATAGTGAATATGGATGAGGTCAACACTTTTTAATAAATAACTTCTCATATATTTTAATCACAAAGGATCTTGTATTAAAATCTTTGATAAGTCATTTGCTTTCCATTAAAAGATCAAATAGGTTAGTACAAAAACAAACTATTTGAGACTTTCTCATAAAAAAAAACACTTAAATGCAGTTACAGTAAATTAATGCTGTGCAAGAAGCTATGATGTGTTCAATGAAGAATTCAAGAATATTGATAATAAGCACATCTGATTCAATAGAGATTATCGAACCTGAACTATTGCTTTCCTAAAAGCACAACTGATACATTTAAAATGGGAATAATGATTTTAAGATTTCCAGCTTCATTTTTAAATAACATTTTTAATCTTTAAGGTATTTATATTCAACTGCAACCTGTTAAAGATTAAGACATTATTTCATTATAATATGAAGTCAGTTTTTTTTAAAGACTTACTTTGTATTGCAATCTATGCCTACGGCCTTTCATATGCATTTCTTTAGCATTGGGATCATTAAATTTGCATTCACATAATTTACATTGAAAACTAACAACTTTGCCTTCTTCATTCTTAATTTCATCAATATAATCTTGACCTAAAGTAAAATAAAGATTTAGACATTTTTCATAGTAAAATACACACACACACACACAAAAAAAACTAATGTTCCTAACAAGCCCTAATCATGCATTTAATATTTTTAGTTTTAAATTATATAGATCAAACTCACCTACAGGTTGAACATCGTCTTCTTTAGAACTATCGCCTTCTAAAAAAGTCAGTCAAAAAAAAAATATATTAATATGCAGTATTTTAGACTGCATATAAATATTTAATTTAAAGGATTAAAATGTGATATAAAAGCAAGAAAGCAAAAAAATTATTCCTTACTTTCTTCTTCATTGTCTTCTTTGGCATCAGCATTTTCTTCAGCCTTTGCAGCAGCTATTAAATTAGATTTAAATTCAAAATTTCAACAAAAGATACACACAGTTACAAAATTCAGATAATAATCTTATTGTATTTGCTAATAAAGAAAAAAAAGTGGGAGGGGGATATAGTTAAAATGAAGCTTTAATTTAAAACCCATTTCCCTTTATAATCAATGAGATTCTCAAAGTGGTTAAAATCTCTGCACTTTTTCATAGCTTAAATGTAAAACTTTCTAAACTAGCGCCTAAATGATGCTTTATGAAATTTCTCATTTTGAAAGTAAAATTTCTCAATAGTCATACAAGAGCACTTTTTTATTGTGCAAAGAAAGCTCTAATTGGTACCTCCTAGAACTGTAAAGGAATGAAAATATGTTGAATAAATTTTAATTTCATAACACCTTCTAAATTAGATAATTTATAACCCTTAATTATTTATAAATATATGAATTAAAGAAGCAATAGATTGTAAATGTTAATCAAGGACTAAATACTAAGAATTTCAGAGTAAAAAATCATTTTTTTAAAGATATTCATTCACATATAACAAACATTATTGAAAACGACAAACAAAACATCGAAAAAGTACACATTTGATATCTATAAACAATACATTTAAACTAAAAATCAAATGCATAACTACAAATAAGTCAGTTGCACACAATTTTTGAAACACAGCAAGTTCGAATTAACTTTCTATATCATAATCATTACTCATTTCAGCAGCATATTAATTTTAAGAGAGGGTAAATAAACACATGCACAGAAAGTCAAGTTTATATAAATACTTATGGTTGAGAAAATAATACATAACTACTAAAGAACAGTATTAATGGTGATTGTCTCCTAGTATTAATTACAAAAAATACTCCCTTCAAGATTATCAAATAGTTCAATGTAGCTAAACTAGAATTATGTACGTCTTTACCAAATTTTTTTTTATTATGTTTAAAGAATTCATTCTGAAATTTTATTAATACATTTCCACACACACCTTCATTATACCAGTTATATAGCATCATTACAATCAATAAACACATTGCTTCACAGTCTTTGAAACCCATCAGCAAACATAGCTACATAGTCTATACTTATAATAAAGCTCAATGTGTGTGTGTGTGTGTGTTGGCGCTCTACAGGCCAGACCGTTGGACCTACAGCTACCAAATTTGGTACATGTATACCTTGGATGTCGGGAATGTGCACCTCGGAGCCCTTTTTTTTGAATTAGAATGAATTAAAATTTAAGCGAAATGTCAACGTTTTTCCGCAATAACTTCCGAAATTATTATCGGACAAACATGATTTTAACATCAATTTAAAGATTAAAAAATTAGCTTTCTAATGGTATCAGTGTTTTAATGTATAACTCAAGCTTCTATTTTTAACGAATTTTTAAAGAAATATTTTAACCATGTTTTTTTAGCACGTGACTGGATAAAATAAAATAAAACAATGCCGGAAATTCAAATGAAAAAACAACAACTATCATCGTAAATCAAATCTAAAGAAATACAACTTTCAGCACGTGACTGGATAAAATAACATAAATATAAAATGTGATATCTTCTATAAAAATAAATGCAAGGCAAAGGATTCTAAGAAATCGTTTGCAATATTTATGTCATTAATTCCATAAATTATCTTTATTTATAGTAAACCTGATTGAATTTAGACAGGATATGCATTGAAATTCCGACTTAATGGCATATTTCTATAATCGTTTGCAATATCTGTATCATTAATTCAATAATTTTTTCCCTTTTTCTCTTTCTTTAAAAAACATATTTAACATTTTGGCAATATCACGGAAAAAAACATTTTTAATATTTTGGAAGCATAATTGATAAATTATAAGAGCATTAAACTCAAAAAGTTTTTCTGAATAAAGTTACCGACTCTTTAACTACTAATAACTGAATCTTTTAACTTAAACTATTTCTTAAATTTTGGCTAAAAAATATATGATTTAATTGGAAATTTTAGAACGCATTACTCATGGCGAACCAGCTGGTCGCCAAAGGCGGCTAGTATCAAATAAAAATGACTTCCTATGCATGGTTCATCCTAATAAAATGTAAACATTTTTAAATTGCCCTATATTTTAATGTAAATTGATTTATAATGGCAGAATATTTTCCTTCCAAAATGCTAGTCTAAATTGATTTTTAATATTATATTAATATAATTCAAGAGAGGAAGGAAATTCAACAAAAAAATTACTGATTACTATGCTTTCCATTAACACAAGGCTTTTCTTTCGAAAGGTGAAAAAAAATTCATCTAGTTAAAAATTTGTGCATCATTTTTTAAATTGTTCAACATTTTACTTTATAAATTAACCTAGCAATCAATATTGAAATGTAAATAAAAGAAAACAGGAAAAAATCAAAAAAAAAAATATATGAAGATAATTAATATGACCCTCAACTGAAGTATATTATATACTGAAATGAATAAATTGAGATTAGAAGCCATTCCGAACAACTGAACTTACCAACAAAAGTAATTTTAGGCGGACCAGTCTTTTTAGCAGCATTACCTTTAGTAGGCGTTTTATTTCCAGCAGCTGCAGCTTTATTTGTAGCATTAGTTGTACCCGTGTGAACAACTTGAGGTTCTGTTGAAGGAATGGGTTTTCCTAATTTTGTATGAAGTTTCACAACCTAAAATTAAACAAAATTTTAAAAATTAAGCTTTGTATTAAAAAGGTAATCAACATATAATAATAAAATCATAAAAATTCATAAAATACTTTTTGGTGCTTGGCTCCTCTAATATGTGCTGCATAAGCATCGGATCCAGTGCAAGTAACATCACAAAGTTCACATTTTAAAGTTGTTCCACCCCTAGATACATGATGGACTACAGTTCCAGTTTTAGCAGCAGCTTCTTTTTTCTTATGTTTCTGTCCTTCAAGATGTTCTCGATAAGTCTGAAAGAAAAATTGATAAATGATTTTTCAATGCCAAATTCAAAACATGAGTATAGTTTAATTAAGGTATTTAATTAAACTTTAATTTGATTAATTAATTTAGTTAATAGTATTTTAATTTATCATACTATTAACGGAAAATAATCTAACCATTTTATCATGTATGCCTCATAAAGCAGAATCAAGATATGAATTGCCACTCTTATCAATTTATACGGGGCAAACTTCTAATTATTTTAATGTGAAAAGTTTTTAAAAAAATATAAAACCTTGATTATTATTAAAACTATAAAATATTTACAAACTCAAACAACTTTTTCCTGGATATTAAGTAAATAAATGAGATGATTAAAATGAGTTAGCCACTATAAAAAAAGATAGGGAGAGAAAAGAAAAAAATTCATGTATTTAACAATGGTTAAAAATCTTACCTGGGGTCCAGCACAGCTGATTTTACAAACTTCACAATAATGCAATTGTTGAGGCTTAGGAGGAAGTTTTGGTCGAGCCATTCTGACTGGGCCTTTCTTGAAAGACATCCAGTTGTTTCCTTGTGTTTTAGGAGTTGTTACTGCACTAGTATTTGAAGTCTGAATAGCTTGTACTTGTTGTGTAGGTTGTACAATGCTCGTTTGAACAGCAGCCTGAACAGGCTGCACAGAAACAGATGACTGTTGTACATACATTGATGCTACAAAATAAACGAATAAAAATTAATATCCTAATTTGAAATACAAGAGAAAAATACATAAAAAAATTTCTATTTCAAGAATTTACTATTATTTTCTTTTTCTAATTTACTATCAATTAAACCTAAAATTATCTTTTTAGAAGAAAATTATAAATATAAAAAGGACAATTTTAAATCTTAAAATATATCATTATAAGAGAATAACTTTCTAGACACACAAGTGGATATACTAGAGATCTACAAGTACTATTAATGAAACAGATCCTTATGAACTGCAAATGCACGATAAATGAAATGATAATATTTAACTATCTGTGGTGATCTGAGAAGAATGTTATCAAGCTTCTGAAAAGCACATGGATTTTAAATCTAAAGTGATTACTTTGAAGAGTGAATTTAATTTTTGGAACTTAAAATTATTTAATTTGTTACAAGGATTAAATAAAAAATTTAAAACACACCTGAGTAAGTTGTTGTGGCAGCAGAACTATTGTATGTAGAACTGTAATTAGACGTAGAATTTCCAGAAGATGCACCAGTCGAATATAGATATGACGACGCTGTTGGCTGTGCAGTCTGTGTCTGAGCTTTCGCTGAAGAACCTTGTCGAGTATTATAGTTCACATTGGTTGTAGTAGAATATACTGGTTTATTGTTACTCACTAAAAAAAAAAAAAGTTTATGTAGTTGTCTGTAATTTTTCTTTAAACTTATCAGTCATTTTTTCTTCCTTATATAAATATCGACCTCAATAGATTTGACAAATTAGTGATAAAAATTGCATTTTTCCATTTAAGGAAACATGAATACATAAATGAGAACCTAGTTTTATACAATTTTCTAAAATCTACCAATAAATATAATAATAAAAAAAAAACACCTTTTAAATATTTTAATAAAAAAGTAATTGAGAAAGCAAACTCTTAGATTTTTTTTTTAAGCTGAAGTTGTAGGAATTTGTCATTATCTGAAATGATTGCTTACCTACACAAGCAAAGCGCATGAGAAATTGGAAGAGGATGGGGAATTTGATTTATAGAAGTGTAATTACACTTAAAAAAAAAACATCACAATAAGAAAGTCAATAGAACAGTTAATCTTATAATCTTGAAAGATCTTAACCTCCCTAAAATCTTTCCTACTTCAACGGACATCTTATCCCCAGTCATTAATAACAAAACTGAGATAATGCAAATGTTAATAATTCTGATTCTGACAACATAGTTAATTTTGTAAAGAAAAGTAAATGATGAAGATATGGTGTGTTTATTTTTCTACCTATAAAATTAAGCCATAACAATTTAAAATTTCATATTGTTGCATACAAGTGATAATAAAACAGAAAAAAATCAGGGATTCTTACTGGCCATGGCAAATGAATGAAAATGCAGATTTTGGGTATGTAATAAATTTTCTTCACATGCACAAAATAATTGACGTAGGAATTTCTGCTTTACTAAGATAAGCCAAAGCATCAGATGGATAGCTAAACTTCTTTTTCAAAAACATATTAATTTCCAAGTGGATGTGTTTAAAAATTATTAGAGCAATTCCTGCTTACATACCTTCTTATAAGATCAGTTTGTTTCAACCAAATGGTAACTTTGAATGGAGCATTGCGTGATCAATGACTGACAAAATTGCTGCTCATCTTATATAGGTACAAATGGATGACTCCACTTTTTACATATAAGGTAAAAATATTAGTTTAAAGAAGTCCTAGACTAAAAAATGTCTCTCAAGACTAAAAAGTGCAAAAAGATGAAAATTTTTTGTTAGATTTGCTCTTAACTCATTCAATATTGAATTTGTTGTGTTTTATAGAACAAAAGCCATTTTTGACTAATAAATTTGCCAAAATGATACCTTATCCACTATTAAAAATAATGATACTTTCCCAAGGAAACACTAACGTTGCGAAAAGATTTTTACTGAATAAATTTTGTCTATAGCAGAATGAACAAATATTCATTTCATGAAGAATTGTTTATGACAGCATCTAAGCAAATGGTGGAATAAGCAATTTCAACTTCAGATGTATCAGAAAAAAAAATTGAAATAATTTGTTATATTTTAATGTGTATAGAGCAATATTAAGTTTTAGAATATTTATTATTCTTTTAAACAAAAAAAATCAAAAAGTTATCAATGAATTGTAATGGTTTGTTTGCAGCATTAGATTAAATTTATGTGGTAATTTTATTATATCAAAAACAATATGTCAAAAATTGGGAAATTTTGGTTTCAACATCCATTGTACCCTTAAAGACATATTCTTTACTTCATAAAACAATTAGAATAATATTTAAAATTAATTGTATCATAACAACTTAAAATTACATTAGATAAGATAATAGATAGATCTGGCTATGATTATTTCCAATGCTAAATTTTATTTAAAAATGTAAAACATCTTACCACTTTGGTAATGTGGAGCTTCAGTTGTCGAATAGGGAACTTGAGTCTGGTAATAAGTTTGAGCTTTCTCATACGTTGTCTGTAAAACAAAAAAAAAAAAAAAAAACTTTTTATTCATATTAAAAAATATGAAAAGCAAAAATTATAAAATAACACAAAGGCATATTAAAATATTTCAGAATAAGCTTTAAAATGGTTCCAAGATAAAAGAAGTTTGAAAATGCATAAGAACCTCAAATATTCTAAAACTAACCCGAGGTTTTAAAATTAATAAAAATTAAAATTTAAAATAATTGCCAAGGATTTAAAGTCACAATAACAAACAATTTTGAATTTTTTTCCTACTTTTTTAATCTAACAAAAATAAATTCTAGTAAATGTGTGTTACAGTTCAAATAAATTTATCCCATTATCAAGAGTTTTTCTTAAAACAATCACTCACCGATTCATTAAAATTCAAAATATTGATATGTTGTTGAGAATTTTAATACATTCCTCAAACGAATGGTGTGTAAACTTTAGTTTGGAAAATCAAGACAACAGGATGGAAAATTTTGTAAAATTATCAAGTTTAGAAATACATATAAAACAAACATTTTTTTTAAAATACAAAGATATGCAACAATTCAACATATTATAGTGTTCACTTTTTCCACTCCTTTTATTCTATTTTTCTCTACAAGTAACTTTATTAAAGGTAATAAATGGACACTTTGATTTGTCCAGTCATTTCTAATAAAAATAATAAGTACAACCTATAACAGCATTTCTTTTACATTTTTGACATTTAGCTCTTAAAATTTTAAATGCAATACAGACTTTGTAAAATTGGATATTGGATGTAAAAATAGTAGGTATACAAGTCCCAATTTCACAAACCTTTTCTTTCATCCCAAATGAGTGCTGTGACATCTTTCATATTCTGCATTGGCATATAAACTTCATTTTAGAAGTTCAAGATCAAGCATGTAATTTGATATACACAGGCTTTAATGTTTCAAAATAATTTCCAGCAATTTTTTAGATTTTTCTTATTTTATATCACAAATAAATGAATAATACTTAACACCAACTATCAATGTTCTCTGCATATGCATTGATTAAGATTTATTAAAAACAAATATAAAAGAGGGAGGATGGCAAAAAAAAAAAAAACCTGCCAAATATAGAGCTTTGCATAAAACCCAATTTATTTTTGTGTGTGCTTAACTGTTTAATAAAGCATTGAAGTTTATCATAAAATTGTTTGACAGTTTCTCTTCCCATCCAGACATTTTTTTTCATATTTAATTATTAATGATATGTAAGTATTAAAATATAATGAAGAAAATTATAATAAATTAAAATATTCATACATATGGCTGAAAATTTCTGGTCAATCATTCCACTACTGGCTGCATTTTTAGCTTTAGACATTTACAATAGTTACATTAGTTTTCCTTTTAGGTATATCAGAAAGAAAATTTTTTGGAAATTTAAAAGGAGCTTTTAAATTAATAATAATAATTTTTGGCTAAACATCAGTTTTCAATAAAAAGGGATATTTGTTGTTTCCGAGTGTAAAATATTTATATTCAAAATAGAATAAGACGCATTAAATAATATGATTTATACGATAAAAATATATATGGTTGTTTTATGTTAAATTTTATATTATGAGAAAGTATTTATATAAGGGAATAAAACTTGTGTTCTTCTAGCATGACATCATTAGTAATTTTCTAAGATATGTAATCTTATCTAGAAAAATTAGAAAATTCTCTGCCTCAGAAAATACATGATAAATAGATGCCTTGAAACACAATGTTAAGTAATAAGAAAAAATTTTCATTAAAAAAAAAAAAACTTAACAGAGCATAAATACAAGTATTAAGAATTCAAAATTATTAAAAATCCAGTTTATAAAAATTATGGTTAAAAAACCATTTATGCATTTATATTTTACCTGTTGCCTAGATGCATAAGGATAATTTGTAGTTGTGTGTGTAGGTTGTTGGTAACTTTCATATGCAGACTGACTGGAGCGCTGAGCAGTAGCAGCTGCTGCATAGGGTTGAGCTGAGTGCTGCACAGTGTAGCCAGCAGTTGCCTGGTTAGCAGCAGAATAATTCGCTGTGGAAGGTGTAGCACTCCTGTAAAATTTCAGTTTAAGGCAAATTTCAGCAACAAAAACAGATTATGATAGTAAAGAAAAAAAATCTAGTTTACACCTGAAAAAAAAAATATCAGAAATCTCTTGCTCTCAATAATCGAATAATTGTTCTCAAGTGCAATTGATATAACAATGATACAATATAACAATGACACACAATTTATATTAAAATATTTTAATGTGGAATAATTACAAATCCAATTCATTATTTCACTTTTAATTTCAAAAACAATTAAAATTTTAATATTTACTTGATTAACCTAAATTATTCCTAGCCACTGTATTTACCTAATGTTACATATCATTTCTAGCTGTCAGGTTTTATCATGTCAGATGGGTGACTCAATGAATACAATTTATCTTTAAATGTTGATAATAAAAAAAAATTAAGAGAAAATTCAATGTTAAAATTAAAAAGTTTAAAAACTGATAAACATTTACCATAAGTTTAAGAATGTCCTCTTACTAAAATATTATATTTATATATACGGGCATATTTCAAGGTTATATCTATAAAATTATCATATGTTAAAGTGAAAATTTGATTTATGACTATCTTTGTATACTTAGCCTGGTTTTTGAAGGATAATTTCATAGTATATTTCAAGGATAGTATACTTATCACATTACCTTAGGAAAAGAACATAATCAGAAAATGCTTATACATTTATTATTTTTTCCTTAAATATTAAATAAATTGTCATATAATACATTAACCAAAATTATTAACTTTACAAAACGGGCATTTCTGATTCCAAACCATCATCATTTTAAAATATTCCCTGTAACTAAAATATGTCAGTTTTCGGAAAAAATTAATATGAACAAAACTTGCATGCACAGGATTTTTCATTTGTTAAGTATTTTTTAAAAACTTCTTAGATATTCAATTCCTCAAGTTCTTTTTCTCTTTTTAATAAAGTGGAAACAGTAATTAGTAACCAACCAGAGTAATTACTAGTATGTTCGAACAGCATATTTATGTAATTCACAATTGAATGGTACTAATAGACAAATATTGCATTATATAAATCTGCAATTCTTAAATAGTTTTACTAGCTGTATTTGTGAATATAACTTCTCTAAATTTATAAATCAAAGTCTCCACGAATTTTGCAGATTGAAAATTCGTATGCACATATAGGATGAATGAAAAAGGAACTATTTCCTTTGAGCAATATTTAAACTGCACGAAAGATCAAATTTCTTTTTTTTAATATTTATTTTTAAATTTTACTATGTATATCTACAGAAGCCAATTTTTTTTCATTCAGTTACCCACCTTAATTGCTTTAAAAATGGGTTAAGATCATTTTTATACAAAATTATTCAAATAAATACCAGACAATTATAAACAAACAGAATGTATGTACAAACATAACATTCTGTGTGAATAATATCTGTTTATTGCATCACTAAAAACATTTTAAAGCAGATTAAATCTTCCAAAGAACAAGAGAATACTTAGATAACCATTCCAGAAAATCTCCAAAAATTCACAATTAAAAAAAATGTGGAAGTACACATATTGATAAAGATATCAGACTTTGCAATAGGTCTAACACAGGAAATAATAAGGCCTAACACTTAGAAGAAAATTCCAATTAATATTCTGCTTGATTGCAAATCATTTAAAGCAAAATCCCCCCCCCATTGTTAAGGCAAATATTAAAAAAAATTGTGTTTAATTATTCAATGAACTGGAATTAATAACTTCCTAAAATATTTTGTTATAAAATTTTTCTTCCTTTGATAAAATCAAGATTAAATATTCAAACTAAGATAAAATTGATATTAAAAATGAAAGCCTGTTGGCAATAGTAATAATAAAAGAACTTAACCTACACACTTTAGTTTTAAAATGTCATTAAAAATTAAGCCCAAATATGTAAACTATTTTGTAAAAAATTTGCAACAATTAGGGCAAGAAAATGATTTATATACCATTTTAAAATAATATATATCTTTCCATTAGTATTAAGTAACTGCTATACAATATTTATTCTTTTCATATTTTAGTAATAATAATTAAGAGTCGTGGTCATCCACTATATTATGTTCCATCCCAATAGAAAAGAATAAATAGATAATATAGTGATGGCCAGATAAATTGGGGAAGAAAATTCTGTGGTTCAATAATTTAACTTTATTTTTATTTTAGATACTTTGATACATTTTAAGAACATTTTCTCACAAAATGTTCATTTTGCATCGTAAAAAGAAAATCATTTCACTGATATTAAAAGTAATGCCTTTCTAATTCAAATGAATATATTTCAACAAATTCAATTAGAATGGAATAGATAATATAAAAAGGGACATTAAAAAAACATTCGATTCTTTTAGTCCAATTAAATGTTTACTGATCAAACAAAATTATCTCTTAAAAACTTATCATTGATTCTAGTATCAAAGAATGATGGATTTTAAAATTGCTTCAATAATATAGCAGTGATAAGATATGGTAAATAATTGTATTTAAATTCTTCCAATATTACATTTAACTTATTTACAATCTTTGAAGCACACATTATTGTAATTGTAAACAATACCTTTACTATGAACTTTTAAGTGAATTTCATTTTTGATTGGAAAGTTAATAATTTTAAGGTTGAAGTGAAGCACAGAGCAGCCCCCCCCCCCAAGTTTCTTGCCAATATAGCAACCCAACAGAACGTTCTTCTAGCAATCCTAATTATATTTTGTTTATTACTTTTTACAATGACTTGTACACAAACTAAGAATATTTTAAGAAAGGTGTTATATATATATATATAATTTTTTTTTTTTTTTTTTTATTTATATTTATATATATATATATATATATATATATATATTAATTGGGGATTTGAATCGTGTTCTTTATTATAATTAAAAGTTTTTTTAAACAATTAATAAGAAACACGATTCTATTTTTTAAATGTGAATACGAGTAGGAAATATTTGTTTTCAATTGGCCGTATGTACTTTGAAAAATCATCTGAAATCGTAATTTACAAAACAGTATGCGCTCTTGCATTAAAAGACAGCTGCAATGGAATTCCTTACAGTTCTCACAATTCTTTTGCTGCTGTAATGTTCGTTCGATTAATAATTTATTATATAGGCAGTTATGCAAAAATGGATATCGGGTAAATGTAATTTGAATTAGTAGAATGGATGAAGGGTGAGTGGAATACATAAAGAGATGATGAAGTTAGGAAAGGTTGTTTGTTAAAATGTACCATTCTAGTTATCCACAGTCCTTATGTTCATTATGCTAGCAAAGCTACTAAATTCCCACTCCCGTCGGAGTGAAGCCGTACGATGTTTTTTAAGCTAAAAAATTCTGCCCAGTACCTTCTTCAGATGTAGACAGACATCACATGTTCTAAATTTTACTCTTTACACAACAGACTAACTCAGCCAGTTTGAAAAATTTCTACAAAATTGTTAAGATAAGCAGCGATAGTGATGCCAAAGGTTAAAAAATTTTTAAATAAATATCTCAGTAACATATGAAATAAAACTTAAACTCTAATACTTATCAGTTAAGATCATAATTTTACTGCATAAAGGGGTAACCATAACTGTTTCATAGAAGTCTTAATTTTGTCCACCACCTTTATTGGCAACTTGGCATCCTTGGTGTAGCAAAGGGCACTCTATTCTCACTTTTATCAATTTTAGTTACAATATTCGATATTTACCATTTTAAGGAATCATTTACTAGATCTATTTTTCTTAGTCATATTTGACATCATTTCTCAGTCATCAAAATGACAAATCAGTACTTAATGAATAAATTACCCATCAGATAACTTTAAAATTAATCTAAAATCTAAGTTAAAAGTAATTTAAACCACTTGCAAATTTTATTGATATATCCGAGTCCTTAAAACTAAAGAGTTAAACAAACCACTTGGTTATTAAAGCAGTTATGAATTTGTAATAACATAAAATAAAAATTCAAAATATTCAATGATAATGTAGTAATTTAAAAATTGATAAAATGATTCAATTTAAACAATAAAAAGGTTTAATATTTTGGATTTAAAAAACGTTATCGCAATTCAATGTTAAAAATACGAAACAAATTATAAAAATATAGAGCCTTTTAAAAGGAAATCTTCTAAAATTTGTAACTTAGTGTAATAATAATTCTTCGGTAATAGTTAAAAAACTTATTGCGCTTTATTCTACTGGGAAAAACTTAAAATGTTTTAAAAGAACAATATATCCGTCAAGAGGCATGAAATTGTCTATAACCAATAAGCCCCCTCCCTCCAAAAAATTAAGTATATAGTTTGATTTTATTACACTGCATTAAAATGAGATAGACTGAAAAAATTATAGCTCCATTTTATAATTATACTTAGCCACCAGTTATGTCAAATATATATTAGATACACCTATATCTACTAAAATATATGCATGAACTTGATCAATTAAAAATAATTTCTTATAAAAAACAGAGCATTAAAAAGAATATTGTTTGAAGTAAGAAAACAAATATTGAAAACAATTTGGGATAAAAATTTTTTTTAAATAAACTATGACTTGGTAGATAATTTCATATTGTATATTTTTGAGTTTAATATTTCTCATCAGTGATTAACAAAAACAATGTTAGTAAAATGAAGAGCTGATAAACAGGTAAATAATCAATTAAGCTAATATTATAATTTTGATAGGTTACCTTTTCACTCTTAATTTTAAGACACAGACAATAACAAAATGAACTACAGCTATCAGGTATGTATTACATCTAACAATTGTTATAGTTTAAAAATTTAATTACCTCTTAAAGTTAAAATGAATATAAATATATTCAAAGTACTATTAAATAAATTCTTAATTTATGTAAAAATAGAGATTTCATGTGTCAATTCTTCAGTTATAACAGTAAAACACAAATAATACTTTCAAAGCCTACCTCATTCTGCTGGGAGGAACTTGTACTATTTTAATAAAGCAATTAATTTTTAACTGTATTTAATTAAATAAATAGATTCAATTTTTAGTAAATAAATTAATTGCATGATATATAAATATTTAGTAAATAAACTACCCTTTTATAGCTACTGCTGAAAACTAGCAACATAAATCCAGCTTATCATTCAAAAGCTTTTAAAGAAACATTATGAATAACATCACATCTACAAAATGATAATGGGGAAATAATGAGATTGATAAATTGAAAGCTTAAAATCTCACAAATTTTCATTTAAAAAAATAAAGGAATATGTAATTATTGATATATAAACATTAAAATTCTTTTAAACATCATTAAGAAAATAATAAGCATAAAATTAATAATAAGCAAAAAATATACATCAAAAGCATTTAAACAACTTAAAGTAGTAGAATGTTTTTCCCCCAAATAAAAAAACTATTAATATGTACATTTTATCACTCAACGTTCATTTTTAAATGAACTTCACAGCACAAAATGCTATACTTCACAAATATTTTAGGTCACATTATTGCATTTTCAGGTTTTTATTATATTCTAATGTTAGAGTATTACATTTATATCTTAATAAATGGCATGTAGTAGATTAGTAAAAGTATAAACTGAAAAAAGCAAATATGAAATGTTTGTCTATAGAAATATTTCTCCTAAAAGAACAAAACTTTCTAAAGACACATTATTATAGCAGAATTTAACCAGCAAAGTCATCAAAAAAAAATAACCAGCTTTCTCAGATCTGCTTTTCAAAAAAAGTTTAAAGCAAGATTAAATCAAATGCATGACAACTATTTATTTCATAACAAACAATTTAATTACACATCACATTTCATTAATACAATATATTTAATAAATAAGATAGGAGTTAAATGTTTAAAATATTTTTTTTATTTAAAAAAGTCTTAAGATTAAAGATTTAAGTAAGAATGCATTTCTTCATTTGGATAAGCCTTGATTATAAGACTCCAAAGATTAAAACTAAATTATTATTATTAAATCATATACAGAAATCATTAATGTTTTATTTTTATATGAAGCACAAATAATTTTCAACAAATTCTAAAGATATACATGTATTTTAAAACTTATGCATACCAATAAAAATATTTACACTTGGGCAAATATAAAAATGCCATATATCCATTAATTTCTACAGCAGATCTTAACCAGCCAAGATTTCTCAAGGCTGCTCTTGTAATTTTGAGTCATACTCGTATCATGAAGATAATAAATTCTGAAATTTGACAATTATAATTCTATAGTATTTATTAGAATTAAAAATATAAAAATTAGTTTTTAGAGTATTAGGAAAAAAATATATATTCACACTATTTAAATTTTAAATTGGATTAAAATTTAAAGCATACCAAATGAAATAATATGACAAAATAATAAGGATGGAATCTTCTTGTAACAAGAATATTTATCTATATTAATAATAAAGCTCAATGTGTGTAAGTGTGTGTTGGCGCTCTACAGGCCAGACCGTTGGACCTATAGCTACCAAATTTGGTACATATATACCTTGGAGGTCGGGAATGTGCACCTCGGAGCCCTTTTTTTCTTAAAAATTTTTTAAAATTAGAATTTAAATTAATTAAAAACTAAGAAAAATTTTGACGTTTTCCTGCAATAACTTCTGAAAATATTGCACAAAGCTGATTTTTACATCAAGTTAAAGATTAAAAAGTTAGCTTTTGAATGGTACCAGTATTTTAACATATAACTTACATTTCTATTTTTGGTGAATTTTTAAACTATATTTTTAAACTATATATTTCAGATAAAACAATAAAATTTTAAAACAAACGATAAATAATGAACGAGCAAAGGGAAAAAATATTAAACACGTGAAATAATAAGCAGTTAAAAATATTAAACTGCTACCATCATATTGACAGAAGTTCAAATTAAAAAATAAATTTACTATGACTGCAAATTAAATTTTAAAAAAATGTAACTTTCAACACATGATTGGATAAAATTAAATGATATATTTTCTAAAAAATAAATACAAGGCAAAGGTTTCTATGATCGTTTGCAATATCTATATCATTAATTTAGTAAATCAGCATTATGTCTATGGTAAACATATTTGATTTTATAAAGGATACGCATTCAAATTTGTGCCAAATGACTAATTTGTAAATCATTAGTAATTGTCGTGCATAATGTTATCTACTATAAACTTGGTCTAAATAATTACATTTTATATAACTTGAGTCAAAAAATGCATTAATGAATAACTGTTGGATTGTTTGATACTTTGGTCTGTGAGTCATATTTAACAAATTATTTTTAATAATATTTTAAGTAAAGTTGTTACATCAATCAATCTTCTAAACAATCATTAAAATTGGATTTATTAAAAAATGAATATTATTATAATTAAAAAGTGCTCTTTTAGATCTTTTCGTCCACTATCTTAAAAAAATATATCATTTCAGGCCAACCAATATCTGGAATTACTTCAAGATTGATAATCAAATGAATAAGTGTTTACGTATATGAATGAATGTGTGTGTAAGTGCATGTGTTTGTTAATGCTTTATATACCAGACCATATGATCAAGAGCAGGGTTTCTTAACCTGTGGCTCATGGACCCTTTGGGGTCCATGGGTCATGTTTTGGGGGTCCACCGACTGCTCCCATTTTTAAAATGTTTGCATCATTAAAAAAAAAAAAAAAAAAGTCAAGGGCAACCTCTTCTGTCTGCCATTTCCCAATAATAGAGACCTCCACAATACAAGGAAAAAAACATCCCCAAATCATATAAAATTTGAAATTTTTAGAAACAAAGTAGCCTTTGAATTTTACTTCACTTGGAAATAAAGTGACGTTAAAATCAATTCCGCAAAGTTCTTGCAAATTTTTAAAACAAAACATTTTTTTACTTTTTAATAAGCTGTAATTAAAGTATTTTTTTTGTGTGTGTCTTAATGTTTCATTTGATTATTTGATATTTTTATTATATTTTGATATAAAGGAAGTATGATGAAAATTATGTAAAATATGGATTCTGCTGCATGAAGGAATCGGACGGTGTTGAAAAGCCACAATGTGGAAAAGTTTTGGCAAACGCCAGTATGAAACCGGCAAAATTGATAGAACATCTCAAATCTCTTCGTCCTGAAAATGCATCTAAAGATCTAGAATTCTTTTACACAGAAGAAAGCCCAGTTTTTGAAATCTGGAACATTAACCAAACTTGGGTTTGGTATTCCACAAAAACCTTTGGTTGAGGCACCTTTCAGAGTTGCATATCATATTGCCAAAATTAAGAAACTGCATACTATTGGAGAGACATTAAGCCATCTGCGCTGGAAATGGTTGAATTAGTTTGTGGACTGGAACAGAGAAAAAAAAACTTGAGGCTATTCCATTGTTCAAGGATGTGATACATTCAAGAATAGTTGAAATTTCTTGCAATATCTTGAAACAGATCATCGATGAATTGAAAGCATTTCCCTTTAGTATGCAACTGGATGAAACTACAGACATCTCGAATTGTAGTCAGCTTCTTGTTTTTGTTCGTTACTTGTCTGCAGATACTATCAAAGAAAAATTCTTATTTTGTGAGCCTCTTTCACAAATTACAAAGGCAATTGATGTTTTAGCAATTTTAAATGTTTTCGTTTCCAAATACGACTTCGACTGGAAACAAAAACTTCATTCACTTTATACGGATGGAGCACCTGCGATGCTTGGCAATAAATCTGATTTTGCCCATTTGGTAAAAAAAGAGGCTCCCAATGTTATTGTCACACACTGTTTTTTACATAGACATGCACTAGCTACAAAAACTCTTCCAACCAGCTGAAAAGAAGTATTGTCAATAGTTATTAAAACTGTGAATTTTATCAGTAGAGCTCTTAATCATCATCTTTTTAAAACACTGTGTCAAGAAATGAATGCAGATCATGAGGTACTTCTGTACCACACTAAGGTGCACTGGCTGTCACAAGGGCAGGTTTTGAAACGAATTTTCATGTTGAAGACGGAAGTATCACTTTTTTTAGAAGAAAAAGATAACTCGCTCTTCAAATATTGAAATTATTCCATTTGCTAAGGTCTATCTTTGCGAAGTGGGTTTTCCCACACTTGTCACAATAAAAACAAAACATCGAAATCGACTGAATGTCGAACATGATATGTGCGTTGCTTTGTCGAAAACCACCCCTCAATTCAATTTGTTAATCAAGGAAAAGCAGCAACATCCTTCACATTAAAATTTTTTATACTATTGAAATAAAAATATTAAAATAATTAAATAATAAAACAATATATTTTGGAGTAAATGATGTTTAAGCAATTGTTTTTTCACAGAGGGGTCCGCAGCATATTTAAAAATTTTAAAGTGGTCTATCGTGCCAAAAAGGTTAAGAATAACAGAATAACATCACTTGGTATATAATATTTACTTTGGAGAATGAAAAAGCATACCTAGACTGATTTTTTAAATATTAAACTTTAATTAAAATTATGCTAACATTCGGAATTTTTTTGCGATAACTTCCTAAAATATTACAGTATTAAACTGTTTTTCTTAAATCTTTTTAAAAATGACTTTTTTTTCTTCTCATTGATATCAATGTTTAAAGCTATAAATTCAGTTTCCATTTTTAATGAATTTTGAAAAAATATATATAATCATATTTTCCAACAAAATCTTACAAAATGAAAGTAGAATTTAACCTTCAAGAGCATGTTAAGAATGCACCAGTGATTGCCGTCAATTTGACAAAAACAAACTGAATAATTAAATTAACACTTATTGCAAATTAAAAAAAGAAAAGTGCGATGTTCAGCATGTGTTTAAAAAGAAACGTGATGTTATGGAATAAATATGTGATATTTTCCACATAATTCCATGACAACTTATTGCGAGTCAGAGTTATGTAGTGCAATGAACAAATAATCGTAAGGCTTCTATAATAATACGAGTTATGTGACTATCAAAGTTTATCTGGCAGAGAAATTATAGAGAGAGCAAGGCACATAAATATTAAATTGAAAATATTAGAACGCATTACTCTTGGCGTACCAGCTGATCGCCAAAGGCAGCTAGTACTTGATAATCAGCAAATTTCATTTTCTTAATTCACCTATTGATTTTATAATTATTTTGGATGTCACCAGAAAATGTTGCATTGTTTAAAAACTTTGCAGCAAAACATAAAACCTACAATATACGAATTTAATGTAAAAATGATAGCTCCATTCAGCAATATAAAAACAGTGACCATAATTTTATTAGACATTTCAAAGCTTTTGTTTACCAACAGAAACTTTTACATTACCATGAATGCAAAAAAATATCTATCGGCATTTTCCTATAGCAGAACTTAACCAGCAATGTTACCATAAAAGCAACAGGCTTTCTCATGTCTGCTTTTATTAATGAATTAAAAATTAATTTTTTTACAACTTATCTTTATTAGTCTAAGGTAACTTAATAACCCATATAAATATATTTTATTTAAAGCCTTCTAATTATTTAGATAATATCAAAAAATATTAAACATAAATTGGTTTAGTAACAAAACTGAAAAAATAATTGTATAGTATCAAACAGTATTGCAAATAGATTCTCAATATTCCAGGAAATATTTTATACAGCAAATAAGAGAAATACAAGAGAAATGGATTCCTACAATTTTACAACCAATTCAAAATTTTTCCAAGAATAATTTTAGTTCAAATATGCTAAGCTTACATGCAATAATTTAACTGATTAATGATATAAGCAACCAGAATCAAATATTTAATGCTACTGATCCTGGTTAATTTAATAAGAAAACTTCCTATTTAAATAATTTCAAGAATAATTAATGTTTATGCATTAATAAAAATGCCCAATTCTTATACAGCCTTAAATAAAAAATAATTTATCATACTAAAGAAAAATTTAATTACTTGTTAAAGAATCCATGGAATATTTGCAAAAAAAACTTAATATTCTCAGAATTTTTTTTTCTTTCCCACATTACTTTTGAACTTTTAGGCATAAATACTTATTATAGAAATGTAACACTATACTATCATAAGTATAATTAAATTAAAATTGATCTTTCAGCCATTTAATTCAACTTAGTATACATTTAACTCATTTATAAGGGCCTAATAAATTCTCAGATTTTTTTTTTAAATATCTGACATATGCAGGTCATAATCATACAATTAATCAAATAAACAACCTAAGAAAATTTTATATTCTCTCAGGCAAAATATCCACACAATTATCTTTACAATGCAAATATCTAGTTGGAATCTTCTTATAACTTGATTCACTAATGTATCTAACAATTAAGTGTATAGTAGTTCTGCTAGAAATTTTTTTGACTGTTAAAATATAATTCTTTTAATTATACTATACAAATTTAAACACTTTATACTCATTTTATATTTTTTATTATTTTTCAAAATCAAAATATTTTTCTAAAAACCAATCTCAATAAGATTTTCTTTTCTTGTTAATGAAAGAATTTTGAAAAAGCTTTAAGTATTGAAAATGGTTGTTTTTTTGGAAATGGAAATTTCCAAATTTCTTTTTCTTATTATAAGCAAAAGTCACATCTATGTAGATTCCAGATCTCCTAAATAAACTGGGCCAAATTAAATTTCACTCATTATATACAATATAAGAACATTATAAACTCTCTAAAGTATAAAAATTAAATACTCAGAATTTACACTTTTAGAACTATTTTACAATATTTTAAAAATTCATCTATCACTTTAATAAATGTTTCAACACTACAATGATCAGTTTCAAAGAAGTGATTTCAGCATGCTGACATCAATGGTTCAAATAAAAAATATTTCATAAAATTCCTAATTTATGAACAAAATTTACAGTGCTAATATAACTATAACTACTGAACAAAATGAGATACCATTTTAATTTTAACCAAGTTTTATAACAACCGCTTAGATTATAAAATTCTTAGAAATTTCTTGTGTAATTTTACAATACTTTCATATACTTTAATATATAAGTAAATTCTGTGAAATAGAAAGAAGGTAAGATTTTTTTAAAAGGAATTAATGACACAAAAAAGAATATCTAATGATTTCTTGCATTTCACACTTTTTCTCAAATAACTATTAGAATTCTTATTCATAAAACTACTAAATTTCTGAATTCTAATATCCTTCTTACAAAAATTGGTCCTGCCGAATGGAGCAAGTTATAACATTCAGAATTCTAAGGAGGCAAAAAGTAAACTTTATAACTTGAATTGTTATACTTCTCAAAGCTTAACATTTAAATATATTACTTAAATGTATATAATTCTCTAGTAAAATACAAGATTAGTTAATCTTAAAAGTAAGCAATACAGTGAAGCATTGTTTAACTGCTACAATATTTTAGATTAATGACTCAGTATCCTTTGGAATATGAAATTCAAAGCACAATAAAGTAAATTTCAACCTATTTTAGAGATAAGATTTTGCAAAGTTGGAAACTATGAGTTTGAGAAAGCAAAATATCTGGCATTTTGGATAAAACAAAATCACAATGACTCATGTGCATAAATTTATCAACAAACATTCAATATAACAATTATTTTAAGTCATAAAAACTTCTGCAAGTGAAAAAGAGAGTTTTGACAGAAAAAAAGTTTATCAAAATTTTTCGAAATGTAGAATGTATAGAATACAGTTAATACCAAATAATTAATCATAATGTACAAATCCTAACTGATGATCGCATTAAGAGCATTTTAAAAGTTTTGTAGAATATTTATCATATAAAAATATAGCAGCACAAAAAAAATTGTTCACACAGACACAATCAATTAATGAAAACAAACGTAATGTAATAAAAAAGAATAAGTAAGTAGAAAATATTAAGCAGGAAGACTTGATTTTAAAATAAAAATTGGATGATAAGATAAAAATGACTTTAGATTTGCCTTACATATCGATTTCTTCTTTGAACTCAAATGTAACCGCAAAAACATTATATCATGCAAATCAGTTTCAACAATATCTTAAACGAAAAAAAGTTTACAAGAAACTTGATTCCAACAAACAAAGTTTTTCAAAATTACTTCATTTAACAAACTACAGTAAAAGACATTTATTTGATCGTATTCTATACCTTTAGCCGCCATCTTTTTCACCGGCATATCAACTCTTGAACACACCATTATTAAAACGTGAAACAAAAGAATCTATAAGTAGGAAAGATTAATAATATTTGTTAAAAATTGAAATAGACATACCCATATTGTGTTCCTCCTGTAGTAAATCCAAAATAATTATTTGCAGCCATATTAAATTCTTAATACGCCGCAATAAATAACAGAAGAAATTTTCAGCGAAGACCTTGAAGAACGACGTCACATCATTTCGTTGCCACTCAAAAATTCAATTGCTTAAGCTTAAAAATCATTTTTCTTCAAATCTGTCTTACTAGAACTGAACAACGTAACGTCAAAGCATTTAGAAGTTCTAAATAAAATTTACTTAGCGCTGAAATGAAAGTACAGAACACATTACAGTGATGTTATGGATATTAATGAACATATAACTGATCATAGAAATTGATGTTTTTATCATTGTTCTTCAAGTAGCCGAACTTCTAAATTCTTTCTTTCTATCAAAGGAATTTCATGTTTTCGCAAATATTAAACTATTGATTTTCGGACTCATTTGACATAAATACAGGATGATGAATATTTGCTTATAATTTTGTCTTCTATACTTATCCAAAGTTTAACACTGTTCCTCATGGAACTGTGTTAATTTGATACTAGGGGCAGGAGTTAAAAACTTCGGATCCTTTTTAAGGAATGTTCTTTCTAAATGAGTACAGTCTTATTTCCGAGGATTTTTTATGTTGGAATTTTAAATTGTTTACCCTTAAATTCGATGTATTTTTTATTCTGTTTAAATTTAGAGCATAAAAATGGATTAAAAAATATCACTGTGAAATACTTTTTTTCTTGTGTGTAACTACTTAGGAGTAAATTTGTGAAAAGTATGAATAGTATAACAAAGTAAATAGTCTTTAACCCGCTAATTATGCATCTGACATCTACATAAAATGTCGATGAGCTCCTTAAAATCCTTGGGCAAATCCCGAGAATCTTTATTGGTGTATCTTAGAGTTAAGCAACTATCAGATTGCAATGGCAATCCAAAATTAAAAATGGACTGCTCATGTTTGAAGTAAGCATGTAAAATCAGAATCTTGGAAAAAAAACTATTTTTAAAACATTTTGTTTTCTTATCAAGCAAGTCATACTCCATAGTAATATGTTGTTTATTTTCTGGGGAAAACTAATTTTTAACAATAGAATTGGCATTATAATTTTTTATATTTTTAACATTTTTGGCTAGAATTTGATTTCAAACAAATTCAGTTTTTTTTCTACCATCATGCAGCTTAAAGTACAGATAGCTCTAGTAATTTTGAGAAAGTTTGTGTTGCGTCTTTTTTCTAAGCGAAAGAAACGCAATTAATCCTAAAATTAAATGGCTGCTTATTTTTCAGCAATAATCTTTTTAATGTGAATTGACTCCATTTAAAGGGCAAATTTTGAATCATGAACTAATATTTATAAATCGAGATATGAAGCAACTTCTCCTTATCTTGTTTCATCCAAATCGATTGTGAAGATGTTTAACTTATAGTAATAGATATAGTATAGATAGTAAGTTTGTTATCAATTCTTTATCTATACATAGTATAAAATGAAATCTCCTGAAAGCGTCTGTTTATTTGAATCCTAAAAACTCAAGAAATAATTGGATATTGGAGCTTTTTATACCATTTTGTAGAGCATTTGTCGGAGCTTAGAACATTAAAGTCATATCAAAATAAAAAAGAGAATTTTGCAACTGCGATTTTAGTTATTTCGCCCATGCGCGAAAACAAATTGCACATGAGCAAATAGCAAGAGCTGTGGTATGCATATGCGATGCGTTTCTTTATTAAACGACAATTCAAATTTCAGTATGCCCAAAAGAAAGAATTCCTACCTTGGTCGGAACACATTAAATGCCAAAGCCTTCGTTCAATAAAAAATTGTTTTGTAACTATTTTCGATAATTTCTGAATATATTTTATGTTTGTTTAATGTTGCGCAGCATGCCTATATCACATCGTGAGGATGCTAGACTTAAGTTTAAAGCTAATTTTTCTTCTTGCATTCTATACCACGGGCAACGCCGCTCGGGTACTGCTAGCAGATTATAAAACAACGACTTTAATTTGAGGTTCTTCACTCAAAATCTCTCTGAGGCGGGAAGAGCTCGCATATGAGAAACCTTGTTTCCTTAAGGTGAGTTCACAAGAGGCTTACTATTGCCCGCAATGGGTGCCTCTCTGCTGTTATCCCGGCATTGTCTTTGTGTGAACAGTTGAGACAACGTAGACAACGCTTGTCCCGACGGGACAATTATTTGCCACTGTTCCGTTTTGGTCACGTGATTTTCTGGAAGAAGGCGTGACCTTCTATTGCGCGCAATAATTAGCTTCGTGTGAACCCACCTTTAGAGGGTAAATAATAATGATGGCGAGAATGTGTCGACTACCTCCTGATGGGTTACACTGATTTAGGAAGATGTTTTTGTATTTATCAGTGATTGTTAATTGATAATTGATCTGCCAGCGTCCAGACATAGGGATAGGCGTCTTCCCCTTGATATGAAAATCCCGGGTTCGACTACTGGTTCGGACATTGTTGTTCTGTGTTCTATCTGTGAGGAGGGTGAATGTGCCACTCTATAAAAAGGGGTTGCGGAAGCGAATATGCGGAAGCTAAGTCGTATTCTTGGCTCAAGTTGGCACTACTGAAAAAACAAGAAACACTCACCCGGCTTAAATAGCTAACAGATATCTGCCAGCGGGTTTGAAAAGTGCCATAAGTCAAAGCAACATAATTGACCTTGTTTTATAATTGATATTATATCTGTTCATTCTTGTTATTCACGTGATCATTCAAAACCCTGAGGAGTTTCGTATCTGGATGTCAAACTTTTAGTTGAATTCATCGAGACTTCAAAAGAAATTCTTCTGTCAATATATGCTACTCGACATCTTTGGAAAAAATAATCTTAAACGGAGCTATTTGTTATAAGTATGAATTTAGACCTTCCATTTTGCTGATTCAGACACTCTAGAAGGAAACTGAGAAGAAATTTAAAAGCGAGTTTAATTTTTCAGTCAATTTTAAAGTTCCACTGCAATTTTTTTTACATATTTCATTTGATTTTAATTATGTTTATCGGCATATTATTTTGTTTATGGATAATATTATTTATGTTTGCTGTTTGATATAGAAAAATAAATAATAGCAATTTTGTTGATTTTAGTAGTTAAATGAGTTAAACAAAGCAGGTCGCTGAATTTGCTTCAGAATATTGAAACGAATATGAGGAACAGAAGAGAGAAAAAAAAAAAAGCTGAAATACGATTTTTCACTTTTAACACGTTCACTACCACTTCCCTCGCCTGATAATAGGACCACCTATTTCATGAGATGCCCCCTTCTTTGCTATCTTTTAACTGTAGTAGAGAAGGTGTCGTCTAACAACATTGGATGGTTTGGTCCTAGAAAAGAACGCAATCTACGAAGCATCTCCTAGTTGGCAGGCAACGTGTTAATGAAAGAATTGAGTTCTATGATGCACGGTTATATAAAGCGGATCTTTCCGTTCGATATTGATTATTATTATTATTATTTTAGGTACAGCAACGCAAGTCAATCAGAATTCTCGTTCAGAATGAAAATCCGATAAAAGTTTGCTGAATGACGTGAGCTGTTCACAATCCTTTAAAACATAGTCGAAATACCTAAAACGAGCATATGTACAGCATCAAAATTTCGACATTACGCAGATTTATTTGGTATGTGCCGATAACATCGAAGAGTATGGACGTTCTTTAATTTTGATATTTTATGTGAATGTTCGAAGATCACTGATAAGGAAATTAAAATCTATTTGGCTTTGTTGTGTTTGGAAGTTTTGCATTGCGCAAAATTTTTAATTTGACTTAAATTGTCTATTTGACTCAAATAGACAATTTAAGTCAAATTGTCTATTTTTTTAAATTTTAAAATGCAAAGTAGAGTTATATTCATTTTTGTTACTCTACATCACTTTTTTCAATATTTTTTTTCACTGTGCAACCATGCACTGCTGGATTTCTAACCAATTATAGAAAGAGATTACATTTTAAATACAATTTATTAATATAATGTTTTTTAAAGTAAATATAGATGATAAAGGTAGTAAAAATTTTAAAAGTGATTTCAAATAATGGCAGAAATAAGTTTTTAAAGAATTCCTTTTGTGGTTTCTTTCCTGGAAAAGAACGCAATCTACGAGTTATCGCGTAGTTGGCAGTCAACGTATTAAATATAAAAGCTGTTATTATGCGAGTAAAAAGGGTAAAAAAGTTGTTGGTGTAAGTAATCAGCTAATCAGGAGTAAATTTTAAAAACTGCTAACGCGGAAAATTACTTTTCATTTGAATAAATTTTGTAGTTCTATTTTATATTCCGTGCTTTACATAGAAAATAATAGTTCGTAAAAATGATTAACGTTATGCCTAGACGATATTTTGAAAAATTGATTTTAATAAAATAAATAAATAAAATACAAAGTCAACAAAAATATAAAAAAATAAAATTAAAGTTTGTTTTAATTAATATGGACAAAGAAATGAACCTACAGTTTTATTGTTAATGAAATACTTTTTCATTAATAGGTGTTTTTAGAATAATTAAGCTGTGTATTTATGGAAAAAAATGCCTATACACGTATATTTTTACCCATAAACTCTTTGCCTCTCAATATTTTTCTTAGATTTTGGTTCATTTCATTCATCATTATATCTTATAACTTGTGTATAAAGAAAAATAGCTTTTGAATTGCTGAATTACAATTTTATGTAGAGTGCTAATCGTTTTGGTTAAATTTCATTAAAATTTATCATAAATTTTCCTATTTCTGAAAATATATTATATTTTCAAACAATTTTGTTGTATAAATAGTATTTTGTATAATAATTGAAAATACTTCTAAAAAATATAGTTTGAAATAATTTTTAAAGTATCCCGTTTTTCAAAAACTTTCTTTCTTCAACGTCATTTTCTGCAAAATATTTTTAAACTTATGATTTTGACGGTTATATAATTCAGTTATATTATTATGAAGGCCTGAAACAGTTGTGTTCATCACACTACTTATCTCTTTCTCTGAATTTCTGACAATTCCCATAAAATTTCAATTTTAAATTAAAATATAAATAATTAACTGTAACTAATATAAAAATATTTTTTATTGAAACCAACCAAGTCCCTTTTTTAAATATGGAAATTTAAAGCAGGATTGTCAGCATTGAAGTTTTATGTGCACTGTAGAATAATTTTCGTAATTTGTATAATATCTTAAAGAATTATTAAAAAAAATTTTCTCATTCATCCTAAAATTCAGTTTTTAGTTTTACTTTCAAAATATTTAACATAAAATATTTTTATTTAGAAAATTTATTTCAGTCAACAAATGCACTTATGAAAAAGCTATGAAGTTTAAATTTTACGCAATCCTTTTATCGTAAGGAAATATTTTCCACGAAATACTCTTGAAACTTCAACTTTTAAACAAACCAGCGGGTGACCGAGCTCTGCTCGGAGAAAACAGGTATCGAAGCTAACTCGAAGATTTAAATTTTCATTTGTGATTTATCAAAACAATACATGCCATAAGAAAATTTGTGAAACCATTGGTGAAAAGATAACCGGTTAAACCTCGGCTTTTCATCGTCCACCAGCGATGTCATGTCTTGATGTTCCATTGGAAATCCCCATCTGCACTTCCATGTTTGCTGACCATGCACGAAGCGCTTGGGTTCATATCACCACACGGGTTATGGATCATCCATTTCGAGATCAGTTCCGGATCATCTTCTGGAAACTTTATTAGTTCGCCATATTGGCTATAGATGGCAGCACGTTACCGCTTGAAACCTATTAGCCAAAATGGCGAACTAATAAAGTTTGAAAATATCCTATCTGTAACTCCGAACTGCTCAACCGTAGCGCTTCAAAACCGGCGCCAATTGATTCCTCGTGGCCAAAAACCCCAGACCCCCAAGTTTACTGGAGTTTATTAATTCTGGGGCGATTTTCGACTTGGCAACCATTCCTCGTATTATAGTATAAGATAAATAAATGTTTCTATCATCTGCTATCGAATATGACCGATTTATGAAGTTTTTATACATTAATTTTAGAAAATCAATATTTTCATAATCATTGGCCAATCACCATACCCAATCAGGAGATTGGAATATCTTCTTTGAGATGGTCGATGAAGTGGTTTCAAATCGCCATTTTTTATCGATGCGTGATATTCAAATAACATAAATTAGTCCAGACGATTTTTCAACGATTGATTTAGTTGATGGGAGTGTAACAATTTTTACTTAAAGTATTGGAGTCTCGATAATATTTCGTTACATATGATTCAAAGGGTAGAGGTCCTAAGTAAAAATTTAAAATTCATTATTCATCTAACCATTTATTCATTCAAGTTACATAAAATTTAATTATTTAGTTCATTTAGACCTGTTTTTTAGCAAATGTATGCTCCAATTATCTGATGGACGCTGATTAGAGTGATTATACTATACACTATATTAAACCATGTTTGCCGAAAATTAAATTGATTGTATTAATATTATAAATATTGTAAAATATCACAAAAAAACTTTTCCTCCATTTACTTTTTAGAAAGTACCATAGTTCATTTGTTTTCAATTCATACAGAAAATTGAACTTTTACGTATTTCATTTGTAATAGTAGTTTGTTTGTTTTTTAAAATTTGAAGTGCTGTTAATGTGACCACAGGGCGTTGATAAAAGCTGCTTTTTTACCACTGACTTGCTAGTGCAGGTTAAATTTTATTTTTATTTTGAACAAATATACATTAAAAAATATAATTACAATATTTTTTTAAAAAAATCATTGAAAATTAATTTATAGGTTAAAACATTGATATCAGTAAAAAGACACCAAAAAAATCAATTTTGTGCCGTAATATCTTCGGAGGTTATAGTGGAAAAACGTCAAAATTTCGCATAATTTTTAATTAATTAAAATTTTGATTAAAAATTCCAAAAATCGCTTCTATGAGTATATTCCTGATCTCCAAGGTATACACGTGCCATATTTGATACCTGTAGGTCAAACGGTCTGGCCTGCAGAGCGCCAACACACATACATACATATTGATCTTTATTATAAGTATAGATATAGATTAAAGATTTGAACAAGATATATATATATATATATATATACTTATATATATATATACTTATCATTTATATATATATATATATAAAGTAAGCAACCATAAAAGCATTAAATAATTAAAACCAATTTCAAGAATCATCAAAAATTAAACCGAAAAAACCGAAACTGATTATGTCGGAATCGAAACTAAAGTTTAGTTCGGAATTAAATTACAAAAAGTAAACTAAAATATAAGCTAAATGAAATAAAAGAAACAAGTTTAAATTAACATAATTAAGTAAATGAAACTAATTACGGAAATGAAACTAAAAATTATTTCAGATTAGAAAAAAAATTAAAAACCTATCATTGTATTTAGTGATGGCTAATGCAAATACTACTATATTACACGTGAATCTAAATAAATTAGCAATATAAGCCAAGTAAAAAGGAATATAACACAATCAAAATTACAACAAATAGAAATAGAGTACGGCCTGAAGACTTTTCCAAGGGTCACCTTCATACAAGGATTCAAAATAAGGGTTTTTTTTCTGTGATATATCGGACAGTATCCATTAGTGTTGACCCCTCGTGACCCGAAAATCCCCCGAAAATTAAGGCAAAAGAGATACATCAACTTTAACAGCAAAGACACAAAATAGAAGCAACATTAAAAACATCGCCAAATAAAGCAAAAATATATAAAATAAAACCATATAAGAATATTCAACCAATAATTAAAATATTCCATTCAATAATTAAGAAAACAAAAAGGGAGAGAATATGCCAGCAACAGGCGAAGAAATCTCACCATATCATCCCAACTGCTATTCGAATTTAAGTACAGTGTCAAGCAGAGAAAAAAAGATAAATGGAGGTTCTGAACACCATCTATTTTATTTTTAAGTTAAAATTCATATTTCATCATTTCTTCATTTTTTAAAATTACAATATTAATACTGCAGTAGTTTTTGGGGAAAATTATTAGTGTTTAAATTTCTAATAAAATAATTATTGCTTTTACAAATAAAAATCTGTTTTTACAAATTGTTTTAATTTTATAAAATTTTAAGAAAATTGAATTTTTGAGAATTTTAGAGTTAAGATTAGAGTGATAATTGCAGAGTTTAATTATTTTAAAGCTGAATTCGTCTCTTTTTATCATGAATACCAACTATTGTTTTATCATTACCAATTTCGATTCTCAAAGGTTGGGCAGGTTGGTGTATAAATTTTCAAAGTCATAAGTGTTTTTATAAATTTTGTTACCTCTTAAAAATTTCAAAACATTTTTGTTATCATTAATAACAAAGTTATCCTCATCTTCAATTTTTGTATACTATAAAATTTAGACTCAACCATTTTTTAAATTATGTTTATAGACCAAAATAAAGTATTATTATTCGCATCATTTAAATCTTTTTGAATGAAAAACTAAACCCTGAATTTTATGATTAATCTAAGTAATTTTTACTGAATAATTCTTGAAATATCACATAAAATATTGTCATTATTCAGTAGTACACATAATGATTCTTTTTTACTTCTATTTAAAAAATGCTTGGTTTTGGTAAAAAAAAAAAGTTTTTATATCGATTTTCAGTTTAATCATTTCCATTTTAATTCAAAGGTGAAATCTTGAAAGAGCTGACCGATAATTAGAGAGACATATAGTACTTTACGGGCGTAAGGCCTTTATAACTGCATGAGTGAATTATATGACTATCAAAATTTGAAGCCTAAAAATATTTTAATGAAGTAGCAATTGAAAATATTTAAGTTAAATTGAAAATAGTTAAGTTTAATTATTTCAAAAAAATATTTAAGTGACATCTTCTTCAATTTTTATATATTTGGAGTGTGAACTAATTGTAGGAATTGAAAAAGTAAGATTTTGAATCAGGAAATAAGTCAACATTTAAAAATGGAATTAACCTGGGCGAATTTAAGATAAAAATTGGAAAATGATTTAAGTTTTAGATTAAATTAAATGATATCATTACACACACGGGCTAATACCCTTTGCTTGGACTAAAAATGATCTTAAGTACTTAAAGCAAATAAAAACGTTTCGTTATGATGTGTGGTAAATCAATTCCACGAGAGGGCGCTCAGCACTTCTTCCGGTGTTAATCAGCAGTCAAAGGGGAGAGGGCAGAGAGAGTTCCCGACACCAAGGAATACGGACCGTCCGCTACCGAGACCGAGAAAGGGTCGCGACCGGAATCCGTCGAGACATGGTCCTCTTCAAAGGACCGAAGCTGGAATTCTTGTGTTGGAGAATTCATCGGCAGATGCTCAAGGTGCCACGCGTAGGTGGAAAAGAGCAACTTCTGTTATCTACTGTTCATCTCCATGTCATTGAAATTAATTCTCCATCAGTGAAACTTCATTGTAAAAATCATCCTTTATTTAACCATTCAATAAACCAATAGTAATCTAAACCAGTGGACTGATGAATTAAAACCCATCACACCCACATACGTTATTTATTTTCTTTCGTCCACAATCGCGTCATAAAAACCCTAGATCAGCAGCTAAACCCCTCTTTTCATTTTGTTCTATTACATTGAATAATCTTGCAGTTCTCGGGATTCTCCCCTTTTCCTGCTTACCATTGTCATGGTTTCTAAAAGAGACCCTTCAGCGTTTTCATTGTCAAGACCGGAATTAAGTCCCGATTCCTTTTGTTCTCGCCTTCTTTTTTCTTGTTAGATCCTCTTCCTTCGGTTGGTATGGAATAGAGAAAGTCTGAATGTCTACACAATCAATGAGATTATTTTTTAAAAAAAGTATGAGCGATGAACAGAGAGAGAATAAACTAATGTCAAAAAATAAAAAGTAAAAAGCTTGCAATCTTAAAAAATAAATAAAATTATAAGTAAATAAATAAGTAAGTAAAATTTTTGCTTTTCTGTTAATGCCCAAAGACAAATAGATTTTCATCGTAACTTAAGTAATATCAAAAATCCATGGAGGGAAGATTTAAAGAAATCATAAAATAAAATTGGATTTAACAACAACAATCAAAAACATTGTTAGAAATTATTTTAAAATTAATTTTGAAAAAATTATTAGTTTTTTTAAAAATTGTACGGCAGTTAAACTGACATCATTAAATCTAATTACATATGACATATATTTAGCTAATATAATTAAATTAATTATTACTTACTACATATAATTTTAATTATATTTGACATATAGGAGTATTGTTGTGTCTTCTGGCACTTGCCATGGACAAGCCTGCTGTTACGAAGACAGCGATTTAAGCCAATAGGGTACGTCTATTGTTTTAGTAAGGGCAAGAGTCTTTGTCACTCACACATCATTCATTCGCTTGCACAACCCCTTTTTACAGGGGGGGTGTCATTCACATATCTCACAGATAGAACACAAGCGAAGAACAACCATGCCTCAACCGGGAATCCAACCCAAAACCCTCAGATCATGGGGAATAAATGCTACCCCATGCCAGAACACCGGCATATAGGAGTGTAAAACAGAGTTCCAATGACCTGTAAATCTATAAGGCGAGCAATGCGTTCCCCCTTTGACCCCTCTTGCTGTTTGTCGGTAAAAAGAACAGGCATCAAAGGAGCCTAGAAAACCACAAGAGGGGTCGAAGGGGGAACGCGTGGCTCGTTGGAACTCGGCCTAATGTAGCATGCCTCCACGCGGAGCACCCTGGTTAACATTAAATGTGCCACGACTTTTGCTCCTTCCTTGTGTCTCTGAAATTTAGATGACTAGAGATCTCATGGTGTCAGAGCCAATCTTCTCGGCTTTTGTAATAAATAAATATATGACATGTAAATAATCATTATGGGATAATTTTTCAGAAATTGTGGGCAAAGTATTGAGTTGCATGCAGAGATTTTGTATGATTGTTATTTCATTGAATATCTTAAATAAACAATGGCAATTAAGAAATTTAAGAATTAATTCTTTTTTTACATGCAATTGAAATGATTATACAGAGATGTGATGTAGTGGAGTTACTTTACGATTAGAGTATGGTATAATTTTCGATTCACATCTCTATCATTGACTTTGCAAGTGTAAACTGCGCTCGAGGCATGAATTAATTTTTCATGCTTTCATCATATTTTTCTTTCAAAAGTGAATTATAAGCACTAAACTTTGTTTCTGATCCCACTTATAACTAACCCCTGCGGAATTTATATCCTTTTCTTTCTGTTGTTATGCTTCTAATACACAAAAGACAACGAACAATTTTAAAATTATAGTCCAGTACAGTTATACGACTTTAATGGTCCTATAGATTAGATAGATTCTCTATTAGGAAAATAAGTAAGCTATAGATAATTATTAGAATAATAATGCTTCAATGTATGTTGTCATTTTAAATTTAAAAAAATCCAAGTTAAAGGTTAATATTGCATAACTATTGTACACAAATGCCATGCAAGCCATTCTCAGAGGTAACAACTGTATTAAAAATTATGTGATAAAGTTTTGAGGCGACCAACTCTGGGGGTTTTAAATTTTAATTAAATGTTAGCGTTTTTCGCAGTAACTACCAAAAATATTGCAATACAAACAATTTTGCATTATCTTAGTTTTCAAAAAATTCTCTTTTCAACTATATTAACTATTTAATAATATAAATATATTTTCTATGTTTAACCAATTTTGAAAGAAAATGTTTTAATCACATTTTCTAAAATTAAATTTGAGAATACTGAACGAATATGAAAAGAATCACGACATCGAATAAATAGTTTCTTTCATTGCCATTCTGAAAGAACACCAAGCTTTACAATTCTAAAAGAATACACAAATCTAATGTATAAAAAGGAATGTTTGTTTGTTCGTATTTTATATGCTGTCGTGCCGTTCATCCTATTTCGATAAAACATTGTCAAATTATTGATTGATTGCACTTGATATTATTTTTTCGGCGGCAGCAACGCGCCGGGCACCAGCTAGTTTTAAAATAAAAGAAGAAAATTTTGAAAGCTGAAAATAAGCTCAAATCGAAATGAAAGCTGAATTTCGAAATGTTCGACCTAGGCTTGAAAATAATTACTAACACAGTTTGATCCTGCTGATCTGAAGGCCAAGTCAGTGAAGAACTCGTTGCACCATCCCTCCCAGACGGAAAAAACAAAATTCCTCTTTTTACGCCTTTCGTAACTTTCCTTGGAAGAGTTGTCCACTCGGCTTCTATTTTTCCCGCATTGCATCTTTCTTGAATTAAGGTCAGTCTGGAGAAGCAACGGAGTAAAATCAACACTATCGTCTGAGAAAGTAATTTCATTTGAATGAGGAAACGTGAAGACTGTTTCTAAAAATAGTATTTATTGTTTAGTTACCAAGCAGTGGTAATAATCAAAATTATATTTAAAGTATCCGACTACGTTAAAAACACTGGTTTTCGATCACTTTGACGATTTTTTTTTTTTGTCTTGTTATTTCTTGAATTCGGGCTTTTCTCTTTCCAAAACAGTTAATCTTTTCTAGGAAAAGGAAAGTTTGACCTATCATCCAATGTAACATATTTTTCAGCTAAAATCAGTCGTTAATTTTAATTTTCTCAAAACTTTTATTTTTATAAAAATTCTCCTCTGTTCACATGATATCTCAAAAACTAATGGAGGTATTTACTGAACAATTTCAGCGTGTCTTTTAAATAATACGGGCAATGAAATGAACTAAAAGTTTCATTGTTGGTGGAATAATTTTTCATTTATAGGGAATTTTAGAAATATTAAGTTGCAACTTATATATATATATATATATATAATATGTATGTATGTATGTATTACATCTCAAAACTTTTCTTAGATTATGCTTCATTTCCTTCATTATTATACTCTGTAACTTGTGTACAAAGAAAAATAGGATTGCTGCAATAAAATTTTGTGTAGAATGTTAACCGTTTTGTTTCAATTTCATTAAAATTTACTACACATTTTCCTATTCCTTAAAATATATATTTTCAAATAGTTTTGTTGTATTTATAGTATTTAGTATTATAACTGACAATGCATCTAAAAACCATAATTTTAAATAGTTTTTTTAAATCCAATCTTTAGAAATTTTTCCTTCGAATGTAGTCGGATACCTTAAAGATGAATAAAATATTTATTTTTCTGTCAGAAAATCTCAACATGAGATAAAAAAAAAAAAAAAAAAAAAAAAAAAGAGAAACGTTTTATATAAACATATTTAAAATTACCTGGTATTTTGTTCTGAACAAATGTAAATAATTATAGAACAAATTTGTTTTCGTACGAA
>JAPMOQ010010339.1:79890-118263 GCA_026543055.1 Argiope trifasciata
CCACCAATGTTTAGCGGTAGTTACTGGTTTATTAAGATGTCACCACACGTACAGCTATAACTAATACACAGCAGCACACCACAATAAACAGTAGCCCACAAATAGAAATCTACCACAGCACAAAAAGCGGCCAGACAGAATTCAGCAGGAGAAGGGGATCCTCGGACCTTCGTCCTGCGGTCTCTCCAAACGGCTAAAATTCTCCTCTGTCTTCTCGCTTTAGCTGTATCCAACTGCCGACTCCCTACCACACGACTGGCTATTCCACAAACAACTTGATACTATGCAGGCTTGCAACAGTATGTTGTATGAGGCTAAATGTAAAATATATCGCTTCGCCGCTTTATCATAACTAGCGGGTGAACGAGCTCCGCTCGGAGAAAACAGGTATCAAAGCTAACTCGAAGATTTAAATTTTCAATTGTGATTTATCAAAACAATACATGCCATAAGAAAATTTGTGAAACCATTGGTGAAAAGATAACCGGTTAAACCTCGGCTTTTCATCGTCCACCAGCGATGTCACGTCTTGATGTTCCATTGGAAATCCCCATCTGCACTGGTCTCTTCCATGTTTGCTGACCATGCACGGAGCGCTTGGGTTCATATCACCACACGGGTTATGGATTATCCATTTCGAGATCAGTTCCTTGAGTTCCGGATCATCTTCTGGAAACTTTATTAGATCGCCATATTGGCTATAGATGGCAGCACGTTACCGCTTGAAACCTATTAGCCATTATGGCGAACTAATAAAGTTTGAAAATATCCTATCTGTAACTCCGAACTGCTCGACCGTATCGCTTCAAGACCGGCACCAATCGATTCCTCGTGGCCAAAAACCCCAGACCCCCAAGTTTACCGGAGTTTATTAATTCTGGGGCGATTTTCGACTTGGCAACCATTCCTCGTATTATAGTATAAGATACGCATAAATTGTACAAGTACACAAGAGAGTTAAGGGGGAAATATTCTTTCTGGGTTTTATATATAATTGCCTAATTAAAAGATAAGATTTTTTAAAACTCAGAATTATAAATACACGATTTTATTATTAGTAATTTATAGAACTACAGTTGTAACTCTAAATAGTATTTGCATGTTTTAAAAAGTGCTGTGTAACTTTGCAATGAGTTCGTTTAGAAAATGTTCAACACATTATTTAAAATAGAATGAAAGATATTTCAACTTAAGTTTACTTTTATCAGGCAAAGGGCGAAAATATATTTTAACAAAAGCTCTTATGAGAAATTAATGAAAATATTATGAGTTTAAAATGATTCGTTATTTTTTTTAATTTTATGTATAATTTAAACCTTTTATATCCATAATGTCTTTGTACTAGAAATTGTACTTTTTGTACTTTGAATAAAGGAAAATGAATATAATATATCTTACGGGGGGATTTCTAAAAAAACCTGATTGCACTGTATTAATTTAACATAATAATATAAGTAAATAGGCTTACAATTTTAAAATTATATTAGGCGACATACGTGTTTCAATAGGAATAACGACAAAAATAATTCAAAATGTTCAATCAGACAAATCATTGGTCCTAGAACCAAGCATTTCAAGCAATTACTTCTAAACTAGCTATTGTCCACTAAAAAAAGGGTTTGTAAAATTTTTAATTGTCTATTGTAAAATTAAGCAGAAATGTAACATTTTTCTTAATAAATTCGAATCATATAGTAGCATAAAAATAATTTCGATTATTTTAAAATTCCAAAAATTTGCTTTCCAATAATTCCAATTTTTTTTTTCTTCCAATTTTCTCTAATTTTAATGAATGAAGAAAACGTGTTTTTTAATTATTTTACAATGATACTTCCCGTTATTTTAAACATTGAGTTTTTGCTCATGCGTTTTCAATATACAGTGGCTCAAAAAATTGAAAGTACACCTTATTTATCTATACTTATAATAAAGCTCAATGTGTGTGTGTGTTGGCGCTCAACAGGGCAGACCGTTTGACCTACAGCTACCAAATTTGGTACATGTATACCTTGTAGCTTGGGAATGTGCACCTCGGAGCCCTTTTTTCGAATTTTTAATTAGAATTTGAATTAATCAAAAATTAAGCGAAATTTCGACGTTTTTCCGTTATAACTTCCGAAAATATTATTGCACAAACATGATTTTTACATCAATTTAAAGATAAAAAAATTAGCTTTCTAACGGTATCAGTATTTTAAATTTATAACGTAAGCTTCTATTTTTAACGAATTTTTAAAGAAATATTTTAACCATGTTTTTATCACGTGATTGGATAAAATAAAAGAATGCCGGAAGTTCAAATAAAAAAGAATTATCATCGTAAAATAAATCTACAGAAATGCAACTTTCAGCACGTGACTGGATAAAATAAAAGAAATATAAAATGTGATATTTTCTTTAAAAAATAAATGCAAAGCAAAGGATTCTGTTATCGTTTGCAATATCTGTATCATTAATTCCATAAATTATCTTTATTTACAGTAAACCAGATTGAATTTAGACAGGATATGCATTGAAATCCGGACTTAATGGCATATTTAAGTAATCGTTTGCAATATCTGTATCATTAATTCAATACTTTTTTCCCTTTCTCGCTTTCTTTGAAAAAAAAAACATGTTTCATATTTTGGCAACATCATCGAAAAAAACATTTTTAATATTTTGGAAGCATAACCGATAGTTAAAACTGATTGATTTATAAAATTAAAGAATATTATTAGGAAAAGGTGTTCTTTTAGAACTTTTCGTCCATCATCTTAAAGAAAATATTGCTTTCAGGCCAATCAATTCCCGGAATTACTTCTAGGTTAATGAATATGTGATTTAATTGAAAATTTTAGAACGCATTACTCATGGCGAACCATCTAGTCGCCAAAGGCGGCTAGTTCTTAATAAATCTGACTTTGAATATAAATAACAAATTACCGAGAAGTGCAAACATGTTTTTATTTATACACATAACAAATGGCTTAATTTAAAGTAAGAATAAAGAAAAATCAATAAAAAAACTACCGAATTGAAAATTTGTAGTCACACTTTAAATAAATATAGGCCGAATTTTTCCTCAAAAAATTGAGAGTACACCAATGAAATATTTGCAATACTTCGCGTAAAAACAAAGCGTCACTGTTAATTAGCATGTCTTTTGGCTCTTTTAATGGCCTCTAAACGTCATAGTACCGATTCGACCGATTTTTGGTGGTTAGGAAGATATTTTACCCCATTATTCTTGCAACACATGCTTCAAATGGGTTTTGTTTCTTTATTTGTGTTTTGAATCACTTTTTCAAGTACGACCCGCGAATATTCAATGGCATTGATATAAGGGAACTGTGGTAGCTTGTGTAATTGCTTTTGCAATAAAAAAGACAACACATTTCGACTTTATGAGCATTCTATTTGGGGTCGTTGTCCTACTGAAAAAGGAAATTTCCATCTAAACCTATTTTTTTAGTACTTTTCTTTAGATTACTGTGATCATATGGTTCATCCAACTTGCTGCAGAAACTTTTCAAATCATAGGCACAAGTGTAAGTGCTGAAACGGAGCGAGATGCTATTAGACAAGCTGGATATAAAACTCGCATTGTTAGAGAGAAACCTTTCAAGTTGCAAATTCAGAAAAAGCATACAAAAACTCATCAATTAAAGATCAATAATTCTTGGGAGAAAGTTATATCTAGTGATGAAAGAAAACTCAACATTTTTAGCAGTGACGGCCTTTGCACTGGATGGGGTAATCCTAATACTGTTTTGGGTCCCAAAAAATTTCACGACCTATAGTTAAATATGGCGGAGCTCCATCATGATTGGAGGTTGCATGGCTTCATTCGGAGCAGGAAATTTAATTCTTATAGATGACATCATAAACCGCATGATTTACTTGGCTATACTTAGATGCAATCTAAAGAAAAGTGCTAAAAATTTGGATTGAAATGGAAGGACAACGCCTCCAAATAGAATCCTCATAAAGTCGAAATATGGTGTCTTTTTCATTGTAAAAGCAATTACACACACTGCCACAGTTTCCTTATATCAATGCCATTGAATATTCGTGGGTCATACTTGAAAAAGTTCGATGTTGCAAAAATTTCATTTCAAAAACAAAAAATAAAAAACAAAACCCATTTAAAGTAAATCTCAACTTTTTGAGGCAAAATTCTACGTATGTTTATTTAAAATGTTTCTGAACATTTTCAATTTGGAAGTTTTTTTGTTGATTTTTCTTTAATTTCATTCTAAACTAGCCGTCTTTGGCTACCAACTGGTTCGCCATGAAGAATGCGTTCTAAAATGTTCAATTAAATACTAATATACTTTGCTTTCTTTATAACTTCTGAGCCAAATATATTTAAACTTCGAAAGTCTCAATTTAGTCACATAACTCATATTATTATAGAATCTTTACGATTATTTGTTCATTGCACTATATATCTCTGATTCAAAAAAGTTGTCAGGGAATTATGTGGAAAATATCACATTTTATATTTATTCCATAACATTACGTTTCTTTTTTAACACGTGCTGAACATCACACTTTTCTCGGTTTAATTTGCAATAAGAGTTAATTTAATTTTTCAGTTTTTGTCAAAAGGACGGAAATCACTGCTACATTCTTAATATGCAGTGATTAATGTAAATTTTAATGAATTAAAAGATTAATTGTCATAACAGCTTTGCTTAAAATTTTAGAAAAATATTTTGTTGAATATGACTCTTAGAGCAAAGTATGAAATAATCTGTTATTCATCAATGCATTTTTTGTTTCAAGTTACATAAAATGTAATTATTATTATTATTATTATTGTAATTATTAAGACCAAGTTAACAGTATTAAATAATTTTGCATGTTAATTACTAATGATTTAAAAATTAGCCATTTGACCCAAATTTGAATGCGGATCCTACATAAATTCAAAGATGTTTAACATAAACAATGTGCTAATTTGTTAAATTAATGCTATAGATATTGCAAACGATCATAGAAACCTTTATATTGTATTTATTTTTTAGAAAACATAACATTTAATATTTATTTAATTTCATCCAATCACGTGGTGAATGTTACATTTTTTCGATTTAATTTGCAGTCATAGTTAATTTATTTTTTAATTTAAATTTCTGTCAGTATGATGGCAACAGTTTAATAAAAGCTATTTTTTCCCTTTTGCTCGTTCATTTATGGTTCGTTTTAAAATTTTCTTGCTTTGTCTGAAATATATTATTGAAAAATATGTGTAAAAAATTTCTTTAAAAATTCGTTAAAAATAGAAATTTAAGTTAAAATACTGGTACCATTAGAAAGCTGATTTTTTAATCTTTAACTTGATGTAAAAATCATGCGATAATATTTTCGGAAGTTATATCGAAAAAATGTCGAAATTTCGCTTAATTTTTGATTAATTCAAATTCTAATTAAAAATTCGAAAAAAGGGCTCAGAGGTGCACATTCCCGACCTCCAAAGTATACATGTATCAAATTTGGTAGCTGTAGGTCCAACGATCTGGCCTGTAGAGCGCCAACACACACACACACACACATTGAGCTTTATTATAAGTATAGGTTAAGCCATTTGTTATGTGTAAAAATAAAAACATGTTACTAGTAGCACTTCTCGGTAATGTATTATTTATATTGAAGGTCAGATTTATCAAGAAAAAATAAAGTGTACTCTCAATTTTTTGAACCACTGTATATTAAATGCATCTTTTTGTGTATAATCATTGTTATAATTAATAATAAATTCTTAATAATAATTTAAAGACAGAAAAATAAGGTTCAAAATATGATTAAATAATGTTCAAATTTCCTTTCATTTTTTGTAGCAATTTTATCGTTACCATTATTAAAAGTTAATGTTTGGAAATAACATAAAGATAGATAAATTCTAATAATATCATGCTTAAATGTTTTGGACAAGAGACTCAAATATCCCTTAATATTTTCATTCATAACTTCAAAAATTAAATTTTTATTAAATTTTTATAATTGAAAATATCATGATAAAAGAACTTCTGAGCAAATTTTTCCCTTAGTAATAAAAATACAAATATTAAGTACACTATTTTTAACTTATATTTCATTTCTTTATCGTCTGCTGAAAGAAAACAAAAATTTAAATCTAAAACATAAAAATATTTTTGATTTGAAATAAGCCAATAAATCTCACGATAATCGTTTGAATTGTTTTCTTCTAAAATATGAATGATCTGGAATAATATTAAATGTAAATTTTATTTTTCAAGTAAATGGCTGACTCAAACATGTGTCATAATCAAATTCTACCTTTTTATGGAAAGGATTGCGTTAAATTGATTTTATTTCAGAGAAATGTTTATAAATTCACTATTAAGAGTAATGATCCTCTGAAAAAGTAAGTTTTAGTACCTAATATCTATAAAATATTAATCATGCGTATTTTTCAATGTAAACGCATTTTTCAGTTTCTCTTTCTTAAAATGTTTTGCCTTTTTCATAGAATTTTGAAAGATTACGGAGAAGTACAAGTACAGCATGAATTAGAGGTGAGAATTTATAAATGATTCAGAAAATTACAAACTTATTTTTGAATTCTAAATATGATATACAAATATAATATTTTAATAATATATTGGCTTAGTGAATTTAAATAGTTTTAAGATATATTTTAATATTTTTGGAACGCATGTAAAGATTTTTTTTATATACTAAATAAAAAAAAGTATTTTTTATCAAAATAATTTGCATGTTGAAAATGTTCTATTATTGCATTTTCTAAAACTTACATTAATTTTTAATTTTTACAATTTTTACTAATTATCTAAATTAATAGCTAAAGAATAAATTGAACCATTTTACTCTTTTTTAAGAAACAAAGGGACTTTTATTGGTGTAAATCATTTGCAATTAATTTTTAGAACTTGCTGACGAAAAGTTAAGCTAACTTGATGCAATGTCGCTATATTTAGAATGAAGGCTGTCTCTTCAGCTTTAAAGTTTTCAAAGTACTTAAAAAAAAAGCTTTAAATTTAATTATGCATCAGTCTTCAGGAATTAAATTTCAAATAAAGATAAAACAATATGATAATATACATTAAAAATTATCTGTTTATGGTTTTATATCTATGCTCTATTCATCTATAGCATATTTTCTTGTTCATATGCATCAGTTTGTGAAGATAAATCCGCTTTGTCGAATTTCATAATAATTTTATAATGTCATGAGTATAACATTTTTGCAAATAATTTTATTAATGTTTATAGGCTAGATATTATATCTTAACTGTCAACTGTGACATGTATGATCCGAAAATATTTCAGAACGTTATATAAAGCAGATAATTCATCTTAGAGCTACCACATTTGGCTATTAATTATTTCTTGGGTGATAAATGCACTACAAGAAAGTGTTTGAAGCAAGTTAATCATATTTTTTAACTAAAAATGAATCAAAGTTTTAAAACTTTTTTACTCATAAGATATTACTTATTTTATTGTATAAGAACCCTTTTGATCTATTACCTTTTTCCATCTCCCAGGAAGCCTCTTTTGCTTTCTTTCCAAAATTGTTGCGTTTTGGACAAGAAATAATCATCAAGATACACTTTTATTTCGCTGATGGAATTTAAATTACTTATCGCGAACAATTTTTTAAGGACTGAAAGAAGTTATAATCAGATGGAGCGAGATCCGGCGCATATGTAGGAGGCTGTAAAATATCCCAATCAAACTGTAAGAACTTTTCTTTTTCAACTAATGCAATATAAGGGCCTTGCGTTGTCATGATGAAAAAAACGCCTCGTCGGCCCTTTAATCCAGGACATTTTTTTTTCTTTCTATAACAGCTTTTAATTGACCTAGATGATGACAGTATTTCATAGAATTTATTGCTTCACTTTGAGGGAGGAGCTCGTAGAAAAAATTCCAATTCCGCCAAATGGACAAAAGAACTTTCTTGGACGTAGTACAATTTTGGTACGACTTAAACCGATGGCGTACACGACTGATAGATAAGCCTGCATGTTTGCATAAGCGCAGCCGGATAAGGCCACTCATAACGCGATGTGAAAAAAATTTTTGGGACACCCTAATATGTTTAAGGCAACAGTTTTATTATCTTAATCATTGCATTTATGCAAGAATTATTTGGAGCAATATTAAATAATTATGTATGAACATTTTACGTTTTCTTTATAATTAAGTAAATTTATGTATTTAAAACTAATTGCATCAAGCTCGCCGAGAATATTAATAATACCTGATATCAGTTTGTTTTAGTTACATTAACATCCCGTTTTGAAGCAACACTAGGGCTTTTTGGGGACGGATCTCGCAATTTTGAACCGCGGTTAGATGATGAGGGCGACACCTGATCTGGCACCTTATTCAACAAACTTCCACATCAGCTTGAAGACATTTGGCCGCGGTGGATTTCACGTGCACTAGATCCACTTATACGGCGTTTCTTCGGTGGAATCGGGCCTTGAATCTGCAACCCTCCGTTTCAGAAGCTGAGTCTTTACCACCAGGCCACCGGGGCTTCAAATCTGATGTCAGAAAAACCGCTTAGAAATAACTTTATGTACATAATTCCATGAATTCTTTGAATGGTTTTGTTTATTATGCTTAATTGAGACACTCTCATAGCATCATAGAGTATTAAAAAATTCGAATTTTTTACGTAGTACCTTTAGATACGTATTTTAAAATTTGTGATTTAAAAGCCTTGGCAACTTTTTTGATTGCTTCATTTCGTTTTAATTTATTTTTTAAATTTTTATGCACCCAATCAGGATACTATCAATTTTTCTTTACTGGTTTTTTAACTTGAGTTTATTAAATGCAATTCTATGAAAAATAAATAAACGCAGTTAAAATATTTTCAAAGTATAGTATATAATTGTATGGTCTCTGGTATTTCCAACTCTCACATTGCATCTTATTCCTTGAAAATTATTTACTTGAAAGCTATTTAGATTTTGTAAAAGCTGGAATTCTGTTTTAATAGCAATTGATATTAAAATGAATAATTATTATTAAACGTCTTCTGTTACTATATTTAACTTATCATATTCATCCTATTAATATCATCTTTATGGCACAATTCTTAGTTTTCCTCCAAGTCCTTGACGATCTCACAGTTCTAGAACGGGCTGGGAAGAACTGCTACTGCTGAAAAGTTTTTCTGTCGTTCAAGTCTGGAAAAAAAAAATTTCTTCACCAAGAATTACATTTAGAATAGCAATAAAAAACCCAACAGTAGTAAATCAAAAGATCGAATTGCAGACCAGATATACAAATTTTTTTGGAATGAACCGGTGGATTCCCTCACAGTTAAAAAAGTGGTCGCTAATTCAAACCCGTATTTCGAAAAAATCGCAAATGAAGATATAACGTACGAGCTGATACCCGGCGCGTTGCTGCAGTCGAAAAAAATATATTATGTGCAATCAATCAATAATTTGGCAATGTTTTATCGAAATAGGATGAACGGTACGACATTATATAAAATACGAAAAAATAAACATTCATTTTTATAAATCAGATTTTATGCCTTATCTTATACTATAATACGAGGAATGGTTGCCAAATCGAAAATCGCCCCAGAATTAATAAACTCCGGTAAACTTGGGGGTCTGGGGTTTTTGGTCACGAGGAATCGATTGGCGCCGGTTTTGAAGCGCTACGGTCGACCAGTTCGGAGTTACAGATAGGATATTTTTAAACTTTATTAGTTCGCCATAATGGCTAATAGGTTTCAAGCGGTAACGTGCTGCCATCTATAGCCAATATGGCGAACTAATAAAGTTTCCAGAAGATGATCCGGAACTGATCTCGAAATGGATGATCCATAACCCGTGTGGTGATATGAACCCAAGCGCTTCGTGCATGGTCAGCAAACATGGAAGAGACCAGTGCAGATGGGGATTTCCAATGGAACATCAAGACATGACATCGCTGGTGGACGATGAAAAGGAGGTTTAACCGGTTATCTTTTCACCAATGGTTTCACAAATTTTCTTATGGCATGTATTGTTTTGATAAATCACAACTGAAAATTTAAATCTTCGAGTTAGCTTCGATACCTGTTTTCTCCGAGCGGAGCTCAGTCACCCGCTGGTAAAGGGTTAAATCACACAAATATTTTTTTCGGAGGTTATTTAATGTCATCAATGACTGTTTAAATTTCTCATCAGTGAAAATATTCTCCAAAAACGCTGAATAAGAGACATGAAAAACAAAAGCTTACTAAGCCTTTTTATCGTCAGCAGAATTTTCTGTAATTTGAATGGAATTTTCGATCTTCATTTCATAAAAGTGAAATGTTCTCGCTTTTTGAATCTGGGAACTAAAAGACTTTCAAAGTTTTTTTATTACAGTCATTCCTACTTTTTTTTCTCTCTTAGACGAGGATTATCATATCCAAAATTAAATTTATAACCCTTTACCTACATTTTGTTTTTAAAACATTGGAAAAAATGTGGATTGGAGATTTTATTCCACTTATCTCTTGCCGTAAATTTGTTCTCCGTTTATTGCCATTACCTTCATCTTCTAATGGGAGTGCTGGTTTCCAAATGGCCTCAGCTCAGATAAGATTTCGTAAACATGAGTAATTCGTGTCACCCAAAAATAAATTTTGCAACGGAGACAATTTTTTTCTGGAAGTTGTGATTTTTTCTCTTAATGAAAATGGTTTTAGACTAGAAAACTGTAAATAGCGAGATATAAAAGTCGTTAAGCCAAAACTTCAACATTTTGTTAGATTTAATGCAACCAAATTTAGATGTAATTACTTCTTAGGTAATCCATATTCATCAAAAAGTTTTTTTTACATAATTAGTTATATTTTTAATTCCTTAATAATAAATCAAAATTTAACAACTATCTTCAAAAATTTCAAAACATATTATAGCATAAAGTACATTTTTAATTTTTTTTAAATTTGAAAGAATAGTATCCTAAAAACAAAACTTTTTAATTCTGCAATTTTTAAAAAAAATTAATACATTTTTTTAAAACACGGTTTGTAACTTTTTTTATTGTTGTAGTAAAAGTTAAGAAAACATCATCATTCTATCAAATTTTTCGGTCGCATATATTTCCACGGTTCACATTATGATGAAAAAAAGTGACTTTCTATAGATAAAGGCTTCAAAACTGAATTTTCGCTTTTACTTTATTTGTTAAACACTAGTAGCTTTTGGCGACCAGCCAGTTCGCCAATCTTAATACTCCTTAAAATTATCAGTTAAATACTTAATGTGACTTGTCATTGTCAATTATATACTTTATATAACTTCTCTTTTAATAGCTACTTCATCAAAATATTTTTAAGGTTCAAATTTTGATAGTCAAATAACTCACGCAGTTATAAAGTCCTTAAGCCCGTAATGTGTATATGTCTAGCTAATTATCTGTCAGTTCCAGCAAAATTTCATCTTAAAAAAAGTTATCTCAAATACATCTAGCTAAATATGATTCACAGAGCATAGGATATAGTTAAAAGCTAAACATTCTTCATTTATTAAAGTATTTTTAGACTCATGTTGAATACTGTGTAGTTATTTACTTCATTTCGACCCTTTTTATAGATGTATTTCTATTATTAAAGTTCTACAAATTATCCATTGGGTCTTGAATCTAAAAGATTTATATTAAATCACATTTCTCTTAAATAAAGCTTATTTATTTAATTAGTAATACTGTAAAAGTCATAAAAAATTTACATTTTCTTTTTAGAAGAAGTTTCATATTTATTTCCTTTCATGCAGACACATGCTAAAAAATTATTTCATTATATGTTTAATTTTTAATAATAGTTTCTTTATTTTTTTACAATTTCAGTTTTTGTCCCTCTGATGCCAACGTAGTGTTAAAAGATAATTTTTTCCCTTTCACTCATAGCGTGTGCGTGAAGCATAAATTTTATTTTTATTGTTAAAAAATTACTAAATTAAATTTTTTTAAAAAATTCATTAAAAGTAGAAATTTAACTTGTTGATTAAAATATTAATATCACTAAAAAGATAATGTTTTGATCTTTAATATGATGCAAAAATTAATTTTGTGCTACAATAATTTCGAAAGTTATGGTGGAAATACGTCAAAATTTCGCTTAGTTTTTAATTAACTCAAATTCTGATTAAAAATTCGAAAAACTCATTGCATATTCTAGACCCCTAAGGTATATATGAGCCAAATTTGGCAGCTGTAAGTCCAACGGTCTAGCATGTAGTGCACCAACACACACACATAGAGCTTTATTATAAGTATAGATATTTAATTGTTCATTGTTGGCTATAACGCTAGAAGGAGCTAAAAATATTCCGCTATTTTTTGTTTGTTTGTTTTGCATCATATGCTAACGCAAGTGCTTTTCAAAATTAGAAAATAATCACTGCTTTTTTTTAAAAAAAGTCAAAAAGATTTTGATCTTTACCTGCAATATCTAATCAAAAGCCTTCTTTCAAGAATGAGTTCTGCACTATCTTTACATTTAATAAAGTTATTTTTTATATTAATTTAACTATCACACAATTTTTTGCATTTCAATAAATTACATTTTTTTCTATGACTTGTCATTATACTTTTCAATGTTGTAATGAAAATCAAACTAAATTCAGTATTTCTTAAAATATTTTTCTCCACTGTTAAAACTATGGATATCAAAATTGGCTCCCTCTAACACAACAACTCCGAAGTAGTTCCACTTACTTTTTATTTAATATTACACACTTACTAAAAAACTTGTTTTTTCTCTTAAATCCGTAGAATGGAAAGGACTTTTTAAAAAATTGTTTAATGAAATATATTTTCTATCCAGTTTCCAGTTAGTTTATTTGCTTTTTTAAAAACCACTCAGTGCATTTGCTTTGTTTTTAAATCATGCATTTCACATTATTGCTGTTATAATATGGACTCGTTTTCTTGTAGATATTTTGTCCTAGAAAAATGTAAACAAGCTTTTATGTTTCACAAAATTTATAGCTTGAAAACTTCTGTAATTAACTCTACTAAATAATTTTAAAAATATTTATTTTGATATTCTTTTAGAAAATTAATTTTTTACAGATTATTTCGTTTCTTTGCCCTTTAAATATTATATTATTCTTTCATCCAATGTATATAATATTTCAATCAATACATTGACATTTCTCAGTTTTCCTTGCCCATTAATTTTACTGCTCAGAAAAATTTGTCATAAAGCAAAAACAAAAATTTATAAAATTTTTTTCTTCTAGCCCAATGGTCGTTACTGTAGAATGTTTGAACGATTTTTGATTCTCGCATGACGTAATTTTCAGAAGTCTCTAAATTATAAAATTATCATATTAATAAATTAAATTGTATTGTAAAATTTTTATGTAAAAATTATTCTTTTGCAGAAAAAAACATCAATTATTATAGCGAGATTCTATTACATAAATCAGACTAATTCCTTTACACAACAGTAGGAGTGCACATTTTTCAATTATAGATTAGTGAGTTCAGAGAAAAAATTAAATTTTAATATATATTAATCATGTACTATAAATTTTATAAAATATGCACAAAAACTGAGATAAAAAGTATAAAAATAATATGTGATTAAGAAATTTTTAATAAACTAGTCAACAAATAAACATACCCAAAACTTTTTACGCATTTTTTTCTATTCTTTCAGAATGTGATTTTCCATATTTTAAACCTTATTCAAAAAAGGAAGGAATTAACAGTGTGTACATCGTTATTTAAATTAAATATCTGTATCCTTTGAAATTGATGTAAAAAATGAAAAAAATTGTGACAGTATAATTTTTTATATTTTTCTGATCAAATTTATGTCTATACTTTTATACATCACGTATTCAATAGAAAAGGTTTTATGTGACCTTATTAAGGATATTATCAAGACCTTATTAAGGATACTTATTAATAAGGAGTAATATTAAACATGAAAAAAATATTCAAAGTCGTTTTTGTCAATTCTAATTGATTAATTAATTTGTTCATTTTATTAATTTAGAAAAAAGAAAACGTTGAGATTTTACCTTAAATTATAATAAATACCTTTCTTTCTCTATCACAGAAAAAAAATGATATAAAAATCGTGAAAAAGGGACATTTAAAAATTAATTTTTAACTTATGAATTTATTTATTTTTTATTTAAAAATGTTGATATGTAGCTTCAATTTACCACAATGTTTAATAAAATGATTTCTTTTTTTTTTTTGATAACTCGTAGTAAAAGACTACAAATGTAAAAAATTTATAAAACTAACATTTTGTAATAGAAATAACTATTCTAGAGCACTTCCATTTGTTAGAACTTTAAAAAAAATACAGATGTATATCCTTGGCAACTCAGCACTAAAATAGGCTTCAAATCATCTCAAAATGAATATTACTCTGCAGCAGAACATCAATTTCTACTTACTTTTCTGGATAATAATCAAAGTAAGGGCAAGAATCATTCTAAATAATTTTATTTTAACATTCGAAAAAAATTGCTATTTTTTCGTGAATTTTAATTTTCTTAACTGAAAAAAGTATAATTTTTTTTTCAGAAGAAATAACTGAATCTTCAAATACCGTAGAAAATATCCATAAGGAAAGGATCCATAACTCTGATGTAAGTATCAATTAACCCAGATAAGCCTGAAACTAAAATTTTCTGAAAATTTTGAAAAAAGTTAAACTAACTGTTAAAATAACTGTCTTTTTATTTTTTCTAATAAAGCTGACACGTTTCTTACTGCAAATCATAAGACTAAATAATCTTAGATAAAGAGGGTATTCTGATATTTTTTTTTATTTCTACTGTCCTAAATATAGGACAGTAGGCTTATCTGGGTTAAGAATTATTTCGCATTTTATGAACTATTAATTTACTTGAACTACTCAAGATCTTTTTCTCTCTTAAAAAACAGGTTTTTCAATTCCTACTATTCGTTCACACTCTCCTTATACATATATTTATTTATATAACTTGTTCAAATTTTCAATCGTTAATAAAATACTTTTTATTTATCCACTCAAGTTCCAATACATTTTTTAAAATTTGTAATGGATGATACTCAATATTAGTACAGTTTTTTCAAATATTAATTAATTAATTTAATTTTTAATACTTTAAATAGAGTTTTAGAACTTTGTAATGAAAATTGAAATCGGCAGGCAGTAGCTCAATCGGTAAAATGCGAGGATTTTGGTATTTTTCACGTGAAGGTGAAAAATGCAAGCTCAATTCCTGCAAAAATTTATAATTTTTTTGATATTTAGTATTTTTTTAATAATTATTTAATCAATAGTAACTAAACAAAATATATTCTTTGTTGACCTAAGTAGGAATTGATTTTTTTAAAAAAATATTACTTGGGGGTTTTGGCAAAAAACAACCATGCTCGCATCAGGACTGGGGACGCCCAGAGCACGAGGAAGACGAACTACCCCTAGGCCAGGTGCTTTTTTCACTGATGAGCAAATATTCAACAGAGTGATTCTTGACTAGTCATCATCCGAAGACATCGACAGCTAACACCCCCATCAGATAGCTTCGATTTAATGAAAGATGAGTGAGTTCTATGATGCTTGGTTGCATAGAGAGGATCGTTTCCTTGGAAATATTGATTATTACTTTTTTTTTTAATGTACGGCAACATTAACAATCAGGATTCTCGTTCAGAATGAATTTCTGAACAAAAGTTTTCTGAATGGCGTGAGCTGTTCAGAATCCCTTAAAACATAGTCGAAATATCGAAAAACAGCATATGTACGGAATCAAAATTTCGACATTGCGCCGATTTATTTGGTGCCGAGAATTTATCGAAGAGTATGGACGTTCTGTAATTTTGATCTTTTATGATAACATACGAAGATCACTGATAAGGAAATTAAAATCTATTTGGTTTAAATGAGTTTAGACTTGTGGACGGAAGTTTTGCATTGCGCAATATTTTTAAAGTCAAATTGTCTATTTTTTAAAATTATAAAATGCAAAGTAGAGCTATATTCATTTGTGTTACTCTATATCATATTTTTCAATAATTTTTTTTCACTATGCAACCATACACTGCTGGATTTCTAACCAATCACACAGAAAGATAACATTTTAAGTACAATTCATTATTAAAGTATAGATAAAAGTAGTAAAAATTTAAAAACTGATTTCAAATAATGGTAGAAATAAGTTTTGAAATAATTCCTTTTGTGGTTTCTTTTCTCGAAGGTGAATATGAGTGCTAATTTTTCATTGGTCTAAAAAATAAACTGTCATATTATTACATTATGCTATTCAGTAATTGGACAAATGAATAAAATGGAAAAATTCTAATTGAAATTGTTATGAGACGAATAGAGAGCATTTATATCATACTATTAATTTATATATTATTAATCAGAAGTATCTAATTTCAGAATTCATCAGATATTCTTATAGTGGATTCAGAAATCACTGAAATAAAGGAAAGGCTGCCCACAAATGGCGATTCTGAGAATGCAGGTAAGGTAACTTAAATATAATGAATGAAAATAAATATATAATGGCTGTCCCAAAACACTAGTTTGTGACACTTGCATTTCGAATAATGCCATCTGGAAAAATGATGGCAGCATCTTCCAAAACAGCTTTCAAGTTGCATAAAGGTGATCAGATAATGGTGTAGACAAATGATTTCTCTTCCCTAGTAGCACACAAATGTTGTACAATACTATATGACATTGATCAATATTTGCAATATTGTTTAATATCAAGTAATATCGCTCGATATTGTACGATATAGTGTAACAGACTATGCTACCTTGGTTCTTACTCAAATTATTACTTTCCGTTTAGTTTAGATACATTAATGTCCCGTTTTGAAGCAACAAAGGGCTATTTTGTGATGTACCTCGTCATTTTTAACCGCGGTCAGAGTACACCTGAGCTGCCACCCCTCCTCTCCAAACTTCCACGCCACACCAGTGGGAGGACGTTTGGCCTCAGACGGATTTAACATGCACCAGGTCCGCTTACACGGCGGTCTCGAACCAGCAATCTTCCGGCTCCGAAACCGAGATCTTAACACCAGGCCACTGTGGCCCTATTACTTTCAGTAGAGAAGAGTATAAAAGGGTATAATGGAAGTATAAAAGTATTTATTTTAGAAGTAAATGCACAGAAATCAATATTAATAGCATTCCTACCCCTTTTTGAAACACTGGCAGTACACCTTTATTTCTATTTCATAAGCTCTTTTCTTAAATTCTTCATCGGATGTGTCTTTACAAGTTATTGCAGAAATGTTAACGTCACCATTCGTTGGAAATAGTCGACGGCGTAGTTCTTTCTTTATCATCGCGGAGAGGAAGACTGGAATCTTGTTTAATCTGAGGTATTCATATTTACCATTTGGTAAAATATGAAACGTAAAAATAACAGATTTGGCTTGTACGTTTGCTTACCGTAGAATTGTGAATGGAACACGTTCAAGGAGTGATTGTTGTTTCCATATCGAATTAACTATATTACTATTGAAATAACCCAAACGCTGGTTCACTGAAATTACTGTGAAGCCCGTCTGGATTTCTTTGCGAAATTTCTTGTCCCTTTCATCATGCGCGATTGACTGAAACATACTTTATTCATTAGAGACATTCGCCAAATGGATTTTGGGGACAGGGGATTTTACGAAAACTCTCAAGAGGTGATTCGAATAAAAATATCTAAAATGTAAATAACTATTGCATTTATACTTTTTCTATCAGTTTATTTTATTCGAAATCATCATATTAAAGTAACCGCCCTCGACATAGTGTAAGAAAATGGAAATTATTTTTTAAAATAGTCAGATATAGTTAGTCACCTTTTTAACACATTGACTACCAACTACGAAATAACTCGTAGATTGCATTCTTTTCTAGGACGCCAACTGCGAGTTATCTCGTTCTGTGTTTACTTGCCCTTTTTGTGCAGCTACGAACAAACTAGTGGTATATCAGCGCTCATATCGACAGATGGCTTCTGGGAAAAGAACAAAAAATCAATGCTGGTCTGCATGAATCGAAAATTTATTAAAAAACGGACAAAAAATATAATTGTAAAAATGAGTTCAAATGAGTTAGTGCCATTTTAGGCCAGATTTCTGAAAACTGTCGTGACATTCAACGTGTTAATATGAATTATTCACTTACATTAGAGTTTGAGACATATAATCCGAACATTATCGGAGTTCCTGAGGGGGAAAAGTGGTCAGAATTTATCCGGTATATAAACCAGATAAAATTTATATGGAAAAGAAATAAAATCTTAAAGCATTACGCATCTACATAAAAAAAAAACTTACTTTCAGCCAAAAAATTAAAAGTCTGTAAAATGGAAGAAGAAAGGTTAAAGAAATTAGCAGACATTCCGATACTTGAAATTCCGAAAGTGCAAAATCCTAAAAAGCCTACAAAGAAAGAGGAAGGAATACTTTTTAGAATTTTCAGGTAAGCAAAGTTTATTTTTCTGTTATTTACGCTTTTAGTTCAATAATTATGATTCAGACTTTTTAATTATTTCGCAAAATTTTGTCCATAAACTAAGCAATAGTTCTTGAAAAGTATCTCAATTATTTTAAAAACTGACATATAAATATGTGAATTTTATTTGGTATTTAATTTTCCAAAATTAAATACCAAAATTTCGCTATGTTGCGATGAGTTTCCATAAATTTAAAATAATATATCATATATTACACAAAATTAGTTAATCTGATTATAGCTTTAATCGATAAAACTGATTACTGTAGGACATAATATTGTAGAGGGAGGAAATGATTAAAAAAAGAATTTGTTAAGGTAAATTTCAAAGAAACTGTCTGTTCTTAGAGAGTAAAACTTTCCATGCTTTTCTGTATGTCCCTGGAGCCGTTTATTTCGCTAAACTAGGTGCGAGTTGAAAGGACATTCGTATAACGGGACAAATGTCCATGTCAAGGTCTAACAAGGAATTTCAGAAATGTGCTCGATTTTTTGTGTACCATCCCTTTGCTAAATTAAATTGTTTGGTTTTGAGCTCCTGAATTGAACATAAGGTCAAGTATGCAAAAACCAAATATTTATTACAACCAAGCACAGTATCAAAAATGCAAAGGAATGGAATAGTTTGTTTATGAATTAAGTAAAAGAAATGAGAACACAAGAGGTTAAGAATACTACTAAGATCTAATGGAATAAAAATCTACAACAGTACAATTGCATGACTAACAACATAAGTATGCATCGTTTTTGAATGCGAATCCCTTGTTTTAAGTGCAATAAAAGTTTGCTAATGGTATTACATTTGTTTTGGCAGATATTCTTGTACTCACTCATGTTGTACGTATGATTTGTGATGTTGTAGTACTTGTGGGAATATATTTTCCATTAAATTTGTATAATTTCCTCTGTGAAATCATTTTATTTCCCTTAATTCATAAAGTCTCTTTTAGAAACTATCTTTTTGGGTTTGTGATTCATTGCTCTACTGTAAAAAGAACATGTTTTGTATATCTAAACTATCCTTAAATCTGTCTAAAACTTTTAAATCAGAATTGTATATTATTTGTTTACTAAGTTATAAAATATATTAATCTTCATTCCTTAATTTTTCAGATATATTTTTGGATGAAAGACTTGATGTAATGTATTTTTGCCAAATTAAGAATTGGAAATTAAAGTTGACAATGCTAAAGCATAGGATTTTTCAAACTAAAAATCACTGGCATAATTTAGCAAAAGATAAATCATTTCAAATAAATGATTATGGTCCTCACCTTTTTGTTAAAACTTTTATTATATTATGTTTATTGAACAGATACATAATGAAATTAACTTTGCAATTAAATTTAACATTTATTGTTATAAATACCCCTAATTAATGGAAGTAGAAGAAATCTTCAGCAACATTATCTAATTGCTAGAGAAAGCATCCGGTTTATATATGCTATAGCAGGGGTCTCCAAACTTTGAAGCCTTCGGGCCATAATGATTTTTTCAGTATGTTCCAAGGGCCAAAACAGTTTTAATTTTTCTGCCTTTAACTATATTTCTAGACTAGAATAGTCGCAAAGTGCGCAATTTCAAATTCTTCAGGCAGAAAATAATATTTCAATCACAATTATGTAAAAAATGTTTCACACATTTTAAAACATGTGAAATATTCAGCCACACTACAGAGACTGGGTTTCCCATCAATTTTGCAATCGAAACTTTGAGTGCTTTGAAGATAAATTTTGATACTCGTTTCTCAGATTTTGATGTCATTGCGAATTAAATTAAGCTTTTTCAAAATCCTTTTGATTCTGACATTGAAACCCTGGCTCCGGAAGTCCAAATGGAAATTATTGATTTACAGTGCAGTGATATGATTAAGAACAAATATCAAAATTCATTTTTGTTGGAATTTTATAAGAGCCTTCCACAGGTACAATTTGATAATTTGCATAAATTTGCTTATGGGTTGTTTTCTGTTTTTGGTACTACTTACTTGTGTGAGAAAACGTTTTCCAAGATGAAGTAAGTACACTAAGAATGTTTACAGATCTCAATTAACCGATGAGCATCTTAAACCTCTTTTAATAATTGGTACAAGTAAAATTGATCCACAACTACAGACTATTGTCGTTGAAAAATCACAATTACATAAATCTCATTAGTGTTTTTGTTTTACTGTGATTAATGGGATTCATTTCAATTATTTGTCAGTTATTAATATGCTTAAGCTTAGATACTTAAGTTTTCTGCGTCATCATTTCTGTCGTTAAGTTTTTCCTTGCTGGTTAATAAAACCGAGTAGTTATCATTCTGTGTTTTCTTCTTCAACTTATCACAGCGATAGTAACAACAATAAATCATTGGCTGTCGCGGGCCGGATTGATGGCACTGGCGGGCCGGATTTGGCCCGCGGGCTGTAGTTTGGAGACCCTGTGCTATAGGAAAGAACATTATTATTTTGAAAGATTTGATAACCAAGATGTTGTGTATATATATATATGTGTGTGTGTGTGTGTGTGTACGTACAAGTTAGCTTGCATATAAACTTTGCAAAACACATCAATGCAAGGATATTTGAAGTATAATAAAGGATAAAACATACAAGGCAGATTTCTCTTTGAGTAACGTCAAACTCACAATAATGCGATTTTAGAGCTAAATTCTGTAATAAGTTATTTTGAATACAGAATTGTTTTATGATAATTTTATCATACAAAATATGAATGCATATTATAATATGAAGTTAGATTACTAAGATAGTGAAAAGAAATATCATAAATATTTCAGCATTTAATCAAATCTTGTCTAAATCCTATCATGGCATTGTAGCAAGATTATTAATATTCCCTTCAAATAAAAAAAAATTTAATGACTTTGGATAACTCTCAAACAAGAATGGAAAGAAATTCCTTTATAGTACTTAAATAGTTATTTCAGAATCAGAAAGAAAACTTTTAAGTAGTTTAAAGTAGTGAAAATGGAACCCATAAAAATGGTAATTTACTTTTGATTGTTTAAGTGCATTGAATAATATTCTATTATTGTGAATATTTTGGGGTTCATCTGCATTATTGTAAAAAATTATATTCAAACAATTTTTTCTTAAATATTTTTCAAGTACTCTTAAAATCAACTTTGTTAACTAAGTTATGATGTTTAATTATAACAGAATCATACAAAGTTCTGTAAGGAATGAATATAGAATTCTAAAGGATATTGTATAGTACTAAAATTGGTCAGAACAGCAGAGAAATACATAACCAGAAAAATAATGATAGTAATTTTTAACAGGATAAATACAAGAAAAAAAATGTAGAAATAGAAAGAAAAATAAATTTTTTTTTGATGAACCTTTTATCTGTAATTGGTTTGAGCTTATATTCACACTTTCAGTTTTGCAACAATTATTCAAATTTTTAACATTCACATTGGAGCACATTCCATATCAGTAACATTAAAATGATGAATTCTTAATAAATACATAGCATCCACTAGCATTTTGCAAGAGATTTACAATGCTTATGGCATAAATTAACTCCTCCCATTTATATTTCTGGCTTTTTTTAGTATGATTTTAGCTTGGATTTGTATTTCCTGATATTCTTAATTTTGAATTGCCCCAAATTTTACCATTTTTCTTACTTTTACAAAATGAAAAATAAATGACCTAAAAATAGAATCAAATGTATAGAAATGGACAAATAGTAATTTTTCTTTCCTAAAATAAACATTCATAAAACGCTGAACTATCCCAATTTCATTTTTAACAGGCAGAGACAACCTCTGCCTTCAAGCAGATATTACCAATATAAATACAACAGTTAAAAATAATGCTATTTTCCATTCTAATTTCTCATAAAACTACTTCCCCCAAAATTCTTTAAAACTCTCAGATTATACATTTTAATGAATAAGCATAAGAAATTCATCAAATTTGAGAAAGTAATATTATTTTTTAAAAATAGATTTTTTACAATTAATTACTGATACCAAAAGATTTTCTGTAAACATTAAATAAATAAAATAAAATATCTAAATAATTATATGAAAATGATCATTCATTATTTTTTTGCATAGATCAGGTGCAATAGACTCAGGTTAACAATATTTAAAGAAAGAATCAAAGTTGAAATTCCCAATTTATAGGAAATATTAAAAAATAATGGAAATAATTAAAAGATAACATTTTCTTTATTATCATAATGCAGAACTAAAAGATTTTTCCCGGATAGGATTGCCATGTAAATAAGTAAAAAATTAACTGTATTTTCTCTGTATGTATACGCAACACAAGAGGAATCTTGCAAATAGCATTCGTATGCTGGTTATAACAGAATAATAATACCTCCTAAATTTTATCAGTATAAAAAGCAAAGTGAAATAAGCAACAATTGAACATTTGAATTTGCCGATGAATTGAAGATTTTTATTAACCAATATAATAATGTATTAAATATTTACATTTACAAATGATTAAAAATATAATTTTATTACAGACTAGAATTTAGCAAGTCAAATTCAGATGCTATAGCAGAAAAGAAATGTATCACTTCCCCATGCTCTCTAATTTAAAGATACATAAAATTATCAAACTATTTAGTCATTACTTAACAGAGTTGTTTTTGCCAATTCACATATTTGATTATTAATTTCCATAGAATTTTTTAGTCACTAGTTTCATTTTTTTAATTATAAATACAGAGCTATTTTGTGTTTGTTGATGCATTTTTTTTTAACTTTTTCCTGCATTTCCAAAACTTTATAACATCTTACATGCAATAATTGTGCATAAGACAGCAACTTTCTTGAGAATGGAGCATTTAAGAAACCAGAATAAAAGTTCATGCGATCATAGACAGTTTTTAAAACAAATAGAGAATATTCTTATAGAGTGTCAACAAACATATCATTATTGATACTAAATCCATTTTCCTTAGCTGCTTTGCCATGTAACAATACAAAAACAGTTTTCAAGACTTTGCACAACTAGGGAATTCTATGGACCTCAAAACATTATAATAGAAATTATTTTATTACATGAATCAATTCTTTGAATTAACTTTTTAGTTTTTTCAAAGATTTTAAAATGGATCTTTTTAAATTCTGGATATGCTGAGTGCTTTGAATTAACCTTTAGCTTACGGCTGGTACAACAGTTGTACCAGGATTTTTTTTACCTTTCCGTACGGCTCGGTACAACTGCTGTACCAGGAACGAGTTAGGATTTCCTTTCCCCACTTCAGCTTTCCAGCTGAGCCGTAATTGCATGATAAAACTCCCTCCGTATTGTGTCGTGCCCCTTAGGGGCGGGAATCACTATTGTAATCACTGTTGGCGACAATGAAACTTTTGACCGTGTTTTGGCGACATTCCTTTTTAAACTTCCTAGGGGAGTGAGTACAGAATGAGATAGCATAATTTCATTTTTGACTAGTACTTGATTGAAAACATTGTTCTTTTCCTTCGTTTCTTCATTTAAAAATCATTACTTCATTCCTTCAAAATAAAAATGAAATGAAGAAACTGAAGACATTCCTTACAGAAAAATATTTGTCAAAAAATATATTTTGATTAAAAAAAAATTTAGAAAGTTAAAGCAACTTTGATCCTAAAAATTACATGAATTATTAATTGCAATTACAGCAAAAATTATGTTTTGGGAAATAAAACAATTCTTTCTTTTAACTGATAAAAATGAAATAAATTTTTTTATCTGAAACAAGAATTGGTTAAAAAGACTTCCTTTGTCACTAAACAAAACAATGCTTAACAACTAAAAAATTTTATTCAAAAAATTTACAACTTTATATTAATATATGTTTATAGTTAAGTCCATCTAATGAAGGTATGGTCTAATGAAGGTAATCGGTGCCCAAGACAAAATAATGCCTACATTTTTTTTTCAGTTTTAAATTTTTGATAATTGAACTCGATATATTTCTGCTAGAAATATATTTTGGTTATGATGTTTAATTAAACTCATGGCTTCATCATTATTTGTAATTATTTATGAAAACGATTGATTTAATATTTCATAATTCTGTAAACGTTAGAAAGTTTTAAAATATTGAAGGAGATTCATAAAATCTACCAAAATAATAATTAGTTTCTCCATGCGTTCAAGTAACAGAAAAGAAATATTAAAATCTTATAGCTTTATTTCAGTCCACTGAAAAATAATTGAAATCTCAAATTATTCCGGAAATATTTGCTTTGAAATAAACAAAACTGCATTAAAAAGTCAGGAATTCTATATTTAATTTTAAGTATTTCTCAAAGATAATCTAAATCATTTTTTAGTAAAAATACTAGTATTGAATAATGAATGTTGATAATCGAGAATGTTATACAGAAAAAAGAGCTTCAAAAATAAAATTAAAAACAAATAATATAACTTAATAATTTAATTTAATTTATAAACTTTTTAATTTATGAATCATATCTTATGTATCGAATTCATTTCAAGTGTTACTTTATTGTTGGTTATATTGATTGTCTTATATCTGCTGATTACTTACTTTTCAGTAAATTTTCTGTAGAAATTTTTTTATATATAATTAAGCTACTGAATGTCTACAAAACTGAACATATTTTTTTAAAAAAATACTACTCTGCAATCAGAAATTGAAATTCTCAGCAAAAAATGTTTTCAATTTAAATTTTAACAATCGGCAATATAATGGAAAAACGCTACTAGTAATTTACATTACAAACGGTTTGAACTATGTCGGGAATAAAAATTATATTCGATTACTATGGGAATAATATATTGTTATAAAAAACATTTGCAGATCTTTTTAATTTGCAGAGCAACAGAGAATTGTTATGCGTGTAATGCCCGAAGAAATGTGAATACTTAAAAAATATATCAACAATTAGGATCTTTATATATATATAATATGCACAAATCGTTACATTTTATTAAAATTGATGAGTTAAAATTATAAAAATGAAGTAAAATTCACAATGCTGTGTTCAAGCAATGTCAGTTTAATTTGCAGCTTCAGTAAAACTTGAGAAATGGATTTAATTTTAAGTACAATTGAAAAATTTTTTTTCAATGTACTAAACTATTCAGCATATAATCGTATTTGCAATTTGTTTACTGTATATAATATTTAATGCAATATTTTTTACTACAGAATTGATGAAATAACTTTGAGTGGGAAAAAAATAAAACTGCGATTAAAAGCCTACTCTAGAATTCGGCAGAGACGAAACCGCAAAAAAAGGCAACCCGCTTACTACGGAACGAACAGATGACCAATTAACTCTACGGGTGGTTGAAATCGAAGAGCTTATCTTCAAAAACCACCCTTAAAAGAAGGGGAAAGCATCTTGAAGTTTCTAACACTAAACGCCGTATTCAAAGGAACTTTTCCGAGTTTGGGTAGCCGCAGCCTAAAGGTTAAAGAAGTTGAAGCAAATCAACTATTCATTTTTCATATAATGCCACTTAGTTTTTTAAATTAATGTATGTTTAAATGTATCTTTTGAATTAGCAAAATTTTAGAAAATGCATTCAAATATTTTTTAAAGTATTCTGCACAAATATATGTAAAAACTGCTTTTCCTTTTTTGTTTCAGTAACTCTATTATTAATTAGCCATATTCACTACTCTCTTTTTTTCATTCTTGTAAATTAGACTCATCTATGAAGACAGAAAATAAGTGAATAGTAAAAGAGAAGTTAAGTAAAAAAGATAAGTTCCATAGTTTAACAGGCACAAATAGTATGGTTCCATTTTTAGAGATGTAGCAACAATCTTTCATTCTTGCACTGTTTATAGAAAATAATATAGCAAAGAAAAAAAAATGTGTAGGTTAATTTTTTAAAAAAATTCCATGTAAAAAGAATTTCAAATATTCCTGTTTCAGAAATAATTTTTAAATCACTTGCATTTATTCAATTCCCCTAATTCTGAAAAAATTATAAACCACCAAGTTTTCAAAAAGTAAAGTTATGAGCTGTATTAAAAATTCAGAATGCACTGAATTGTAAGATCTAAATGTTTGACAGGTGGGAAAAGACAGAATCAATCTTAAATGATTTGTGTTTAAGAATTATGTATAATTTTTTTTTTTTTTTTACATAAATTAACACAAGTATGGAACCAGGAATTTTATTGAATTCATCAAAAATGGGGTTTATCTTTTTTCCATAATTCTTCTAAGATGCTGTCAACATCTACCTTTTCAAATCTCTGTATCCAAGACTGAATCATTCCTTCGGGCGTTGATGGGTAGGTTTGTAATTTCACTTTGTCATCTAAAGAAAAATGTATTCAAAAATAAAATCACAAATTGAAACTTTTCATGTAAAGAAATATTAAATAGTTTGAGATACAGATTAATAAAATGGATATTTAAAAAATATATACTTAAAAATTAGTACTATTTGATAAATGAAATGAAAACAATCATCCATACAATTACTTACCTTCAATATATGTATTAGCTTGTACAAACATTCGTCTAGGTTTCTTTCGATCCATAACAATTTCTCTGTATTCAAGGAAGGGATATTTGTTTTCTTCTGAAGCAACTTGCGAATATTTGCCATACATTTCTTTGGCAGCAGTTATATTTGCTGTTGACTTATAGAGCTAATTATCAGAAAATTAACATTAATAATAAATCAGCATGGAAACTTTAAAAGTAACAAATATTACTATAAATTCTTAATAAATATCCAAACATACATGTATACAAATACACAATATATTATACATGTATATAAAAATGTGTATTTTCCTATATATGAATTGTTGTAAAAATTATAGCATTATTTAAGAAATGACCATAACCTGAGAATAACTTTTTTTGACTGTTATAACTGGTTCCTTTACAATCAGTAGTATAATTAGATTTTTAGTTAAATAATGAATTTATAGAAATGATGGAATAAAAATGTGTTAAGCAAAATGAATCAACTTTTATTAAAGAAAATTCTTAAAAACATAATTAAATTCTGGAAAAATAGATAATGCAGGTTTATGTTACTGTTTCCGGACTAATCTATGAACTTTCAATAAAAGCATATTTCTTGTTGGGTGAAAAAAATGGCAAATAGTGGTTTTAAATTGCTATAAGTGCATTTATAAAAACTCCTTCTAAATATCATCATTTAATCTCGAATCCATAGTATTTTCTGTGAGAACTAAAAGAAAAAAAAAAAAAATTTTGGAATTAAAAAAAAAAAAAAAAATCAAATAGTATTCCGATATTTTTAGCTGTTTTTCAACAGCAATTTTGTAAATAATCCTTAAAAAAAGATATTTATAATGTTTCAAGTGCAAAAATGTTATCTTCTAAATGACTTTTGTTTAATGTTTAATCCAAATTTCAAAATTTATAATTATTTAGGTTATGGTGAAATTATTAAACAAACTTACGGTAAAAGTCGCTCATTGTAAAAAAGAAAGAAAAAAAAATTACATTACAAAATAAAAATACTTCTTACAAGTACTGTTTGAAAAAGAACTAAAAGGTCATACTCAAATCCATATCATTATTTCACAGTGAATGAAATTTGAATGATTCTAAACTGAAAGAAAGTAAATACGCTCAAACCAAGAAAGCAAGTGATTTTTTGTTGTTTTTATTAGAGCAATTCACCATTGATTATTTTATTAGGTTTTTTACAATATTTGCATTTTAATCTTTTATAAAAAAATAAATAAAAAATTTCCAGAGACAATATGCCTGATGATTAATCCAGAAATGCTGTACATGACTGTTTTCGAATTTTGAAAACAGGTATAAGAAGAAAACAGGCACGAAAAGAAAAATTGAAGCCCAATCAATTGTTAGCATTTTTCATAAGATTTTCTGTTTACAAGTGACAACAGTCGAAATGCAAAATAAAGAGCGCGTTTAAAGTCACCTGTTATAAGAACTCAGGTGGAGATGGCATCAGATGTAACGGAAAGTTGCTAAGACAGTTTTTTCTCACAGTGTTTTAGTTTTTTAGATTATTTTACTTTTGACTTGACTCAAAAATCTTAATTAATGCAATTAGTTTCAAAGTTGAACAAAATTATTAAAAACATTTAGGTCTTTGAATGTCTCATTCATGTTTTTCTTCATCAATTTTCACTATATGAACCAAATGGATTTTTCATCAATGCAACCAGTCAGTGAATTATCTCAAGATCAATTCTCTCTGCTTCAAGATTCTAAGGACACCATTTATGATTGTAGATTTTTTAAAAAATAACAATTCTCAATAAATATATCATTCAAATGAAATATTAAATTCTTAATATTTCACCTTACATGAACTGTACAAAAAACATTTTCAAAAAAAAAAAAAAAAATATTTTTAAAATTTTCTTTAATGTAAAAAATAATAAAAAATAATAAATTCTCACATAATTGAAATCAAATAAAATTCATTAGTTTTTTTAAAAAGTACAAACACATTTTACCTGTAATTTACCAAGGAAATCTCCAATTGCTTTTTTTCCAATGCTTGCAATCTTACTACGATCAACTGTCAGTAAAAGATCTGGTTTATCATCCTTACCAGTAACTTTCTCAATTTTTACAAAATCTTCCCCACTCTCCAGCATTACTTGGAGTATCACAAAACGGGCTTGAGAATGAGCCTGCAAGAAGAAGCAAAAATGAGAAACAATTTTGATTCTGAAAAATGATATCAAAAACAGCATTCTATGAAAGGCATTTCTAAATTGATACATAATTATATCCAATTTACTCACCAATCAAAGCAATTAATATTGTAAATTTACTGAATTTATGTTATTTTAGAAATTATAGCACAATCATTTAAATAATCTTCTATTTTCATCAACAAGAAATTTTCTTCTAAATATATGTCTTAGTATGCATTTTATTCATTTATATATCATTATTTCTGCTTTATTGAAATCCGATTTAACTACATTAGAAAGTTTAGAGAAATTCAGTTTTAAATGCATTTTATATTAATCAGAATGTTATTTTAAATCAGGTAAATTAGTATTTTACCTCTCCTCCTCTTTTGCAGCTACCTATTTACGAAGCAGTAATATATATATATTTTCAACTGCATATATAAAACTTTGGCCATACGAAAACAAATGACTCAAAACAAGTTCTTTGCTGCCAAAATAGATATTAAATCACAATTGATTTAACATCCATTTTGCATTGTATTTCATAAGCAAATGCCTTATGCTGAGATTATAAATTAAAAATCTTAACATCAGACATCAGTTTACTGAACCTTTGCCATACTTAAATAGTATTTCAATAAATCAACTTACATCTACTATTTGAAATTTGAATCTTCTATATAGAATATGATTTAAAAATTGTAATCTCTAATAAATTATTTATCTCTCAAAAACATCTTACAAATATGAAAAAGTTAAATTTAATAAATTATTTCATTGCATTTTTCTTGACATTCATACATTTGTTGAAACATTTCTCATAAGAATTACTATTCAACTAAACATATTACAAATTGGGAAAAATTGATAGAAAATTATTCTAAAATGTATAATTGAAAATTGTATATAATTTTCTTTCAGTTCAATTTTACAGTCTGAACTAATAAAATAGAAATCTTTCATTATAAGTATTGTTAAAAATTTCACAAAATATATTATTAATTTCAGATGCTAATATGATTATCCAAAACTACCTTTTTATGAATGTTTGTCGGAATTAACAATAAATCATATAAAGAAAAAATTAAAAATAATCAAATGTTTCAAAATGTTATAAGCACTGATTTACAAACATAGAATTAAGAAGAGAAAAATAAACAAATAAAAACCTGGAGCCAAGAGTCAGTTTTTGGATCATACATTTCAAGTCCCTCTAGGCCTTTAAGAGCCATACCTAGCCATATAATGTAAGTTATGTCTGATGCTTCTTCCCCTTCATAACCAAAAATTCTGCAATAAATAAATAAATACATTAAATTTCAAAAGTCATCTGTTTTTCAAAACTTGCTATTAAGAGAATGCAAATACACGTGACAAAAAGTTTATATAAAGACTGTTGTTTAAAAGTAAGTAAACAAAAATATAAATGTTTCTTCCTAAATAAATTAATATTTTTATACAAGCTGGAGAAAACCATTAATATAGCTTTTATAATTTATGAATCATTTCAGTGACTGCTTGGCAATATTAAATTTATTCATAAAGAAACTGTTGTAAATGACTTAGAGAAGTTATTTAGCTGATTGTCAAACAATTGAGTTGGATAGACATAAGCTTCTATTGCTAAAAAGTGAAATATGTCTTAAATTCTGGGAATCAGATTCAATCTGAAAATTCAAATATAAAGTGATCTATCCCATGTATATAACATATTACACCCACATAGAAGATCCCTTTTTAGACTTTCAATCAAAAGAATAAGGACAAGTGTCTCACTACTATGCCTTAGCTCATTTTACTGGAACAGCAGCAAGAATATTGGCTACTTAGGCAAAAAGATATTTTCATAATCAAAGATTTTATGAAAGATCATCCGTTGTGCACAGTTCTTTTAATTAATGTTTGAGAAGTGCCCATAAATGCTGAGCAAGAAAGCACATTATATGAACTAGGGAGTAATGGATTTCCATATTCTTCACATATAATACCATATGTGAAGAATATGGAAATTCTATATTCCACATTCTCTAATCTTTGCTTTGTTTTAGAGAGTGACTCATCTCATGGTGATATGGAGAGAATAAGGCACCTCTGCCATCAATCTAACAACAACAAAACCTATTTATTAAGGAGGTGGAATTAAAGTTTCGGCTTGAGTTGTCACTCTGGTCTCTATTACACATAGAAGAACTCTCGTCACAACAAAATAAAAACCTTGATTCATAACCAGGCTGTACACTGATCCAATTGGTGAAGAATTCATTCTAATGTATAATAATGCTTGATTTCCCCAAAGTAGGTTAATCAAGGGATATCTCCTTTGGGATTACCTCAAGAAATAGGTGAAATAGCAGGTATCTTGCTAAGATCATCAAATGAGTAGGAAAAAACTTATTTCATGGATGTGATCTTTGTTTCCCATTTCATTGTTCCCCAATTAATTGAAAGAGTTAAAAAAATCAAGACAATCAATACATTATAGTTAAATACAGGAGTTTTTTTCTTATTAAAATTCATTTAATTATATTTTTAATAGATACTGTTACACTAATTATTTTTCTTGCAATAATGCACTTTAATAAAAAAAAAGGAATGTAATTGTAATAATATTAATTATGCTTAATCCAAAAATTAGAATAAATAAGTATTAATTAGTTCCAATTTTCATATATTTATGTTCATTACTTTTAAAATTAGATGCACTCAATACACAATAAAAAATTTGTTATGCTTTAATTTTTGAAGGCAATGAATATCATACAAAATTTTAAGAAAGTTTATTTGAAGGATTTTTTGTTTTGAATAATTTCAACCTAAAAATGCCCTTTTTTTCCCTTTAAAGTTCTTATCAAACTGAAATAACATTAATTTCATTATTTTACAGTAACTATAAACAATATTTTATTTTACTTTAAACAACAATAAATCTATAAAAAGATCTTTTTTCCTTACTTCAATACTGTACTGGAATCACAAAGATATAAGGCAACACTTTCAGCTCTACACTCTTCATATGATGAACCCATGGAGCCAAATACTGAATCATATGTTTCCCCCTCTTCATACCAGCTATTTACCTGAACAAGAAAACAATATAACTCATATTAACAGAGCATATTTTTTAATACTATATTATTAAAGATATAAAGGTTTTTCGAGAAATAAATTTAATAGTTTGCAAAATTGAATCGATTAGAAAATGAATTTATAATCCAGAGACTATAACAAAATAAAAATAAGATCATAACATAAAAAATTTAAATAGTATTTGTATAAAAAGTATTGAACAATTTTGATGGTAACAGATGATTTATATATAACAATGAGTAAAATATAAGACAACTAAAATAACTGATAATTTGATGATAAATTGTATCATGAAAAAGAAATACCCAACAGATCTAAATGAAATTTAATACTTTACGGTGTGACCAAAAGGGCGCCAAAAGTCTAACTCTGTCAGGATAGACTATTAAAATCAATAAATCATGGCAATTTAGTCAAAAATACATTTAATGATATTAAAGGACATGATTTACAAGGGGACAAAACTATTGAGGACAATAACATTTAACATATATGCATAAAAATAATACTCGGGGATTACATCATGCTTTACGTTCGCTTCCAAGACATGGACTGATTGTTCATCATAACGACCGATAGTGGGCTGAGGAACAGTTACAACAGCAAAATAGCCAATTGCCAAAGATGGCTAAATTGCTTTCCAATAAGTAATATTAATAATGTACATTTCAATAACATGCAATTGTAAATTGTTTTATATACAAGCACCCCCCTCCCCACTAAAATACATAATCAGTTTTAGTGTTAAGCGTTATTACATTATTTTTTTATTCATAAATTATCAGTTGAAATGGTGCAAAGTCTTTTGGAAAATATACTTTTAATGTTTCATAAAGCCAGTTTTTTTAAAAATAATATGGCTATAAAGATTTATCTTAGTTAAAATACAACAATTTATCAATAAAGAAATACTATAGCCTTTGTGGAAATGTTTTTACAAGAAAAATATTTAAAAGAACACAAACAGTAAAACTGAGGTTTATAAAATTTTTCACTATGTCAAGATAATAATTATTGAAAAAACCTTTAACATTAATAACAGTATTGCTGCAAATTTTTACAAATTTAGCACAGCCTTTTTTTTCTGCATATACTGAAAAAATAAAAATAAATTTCCAGCCTGCTTATTTCTGATTAAGAATTTCAGTACCATAGCTTTTTTCATTCTGACAAAGTCTGTCATTCTGGAGAAATATAATTCCTTTCATGGAGAAATATAATTCCTTTAAAATTTCTTTTTACAAGCATGTATAACATTTGTAATCTAACTGAAGTAAAATACTAAAAAAATATAGACACACTTATAGTATAGACCTCTGCATATACTATAAGTGTGTTTAACGCTGTATATCTATTAATCAACCAAATTATGCCTAACCTCATAGATTTACATTATTCTAAATCATTACAACACATACACTTACATTATTACAATAATATAAAATTTCATTTAAGATGTGATGGCACCAGAATACAAACCTTTTCTGATTGTTTTTAATCGTTTCCACCTTTGGTATGAGAGACAGAAATGGATTTTTCAGGGACTAATAACTATCAAGATCTGAATCTTATAGCCTGTACTGAACAGCACCTGTTTTCAGTTTCATATTGCAGTGTTTTCTTTCATTTCATGTAAACATAATTAATTGTTTTTCCAGTCATCTAAACATGCTGTCTTTTAGTTATTTTAAAATTATTTACTATTTACGATAGAAATTATATTTCCTTTATGATATTATTTTTAAGGCAATTAAATTCATTCAGACCAACTTAACAATTTTAAAATTCTTACCTTTTTAAAAAGATCCTTCATAACTACACTTTTTTACTGAATATCATCGTTTTACTCTATTTTCTGGATAACCAACTCGTTTGCATAATTTCTTTAATTTTTTTCTCCGTTCAATAAATTTATTAAATAAAAAAATGGAAATAAAATTAAGGCTGTTAGTAGCAATCCCGCAGATCACAGACAACATTCTCTCTTCAATTCTAAGACTTGATATAAATAGAGGTTATGCATTCAAGATTAAATCTCTAAATAACTATAATTTACGCTGCATTCAAACAAAAGTTATCTCAGCAAGCTATGCTGCATCTTTTCAGTTAACATAACCATATAGAGATAATTTAGGAATTGAACAATTACTATTTTTTTATATTTTTGATTAAATTATATGCCCACACACAGCTTTGGAGTGTTCCATGAAAAACAAACAATGTTCGGCAATAAATAAATTTGAAAATGTATATTCAAACAATTTTTCTTCTTTAAAATAAAAACTACTTAATAATACAGAAAGAGCTATTCCATTTTTTTTTTTGAAAATGAAACAAGTATCTTAAAAATATGTTACAAACAGCATTTATATCTGCTCTATTTTAATAAGAAATCCCTGAAAAGTATTAATAACTTCAAATAAAAACAACTCACCTTTTCATTAGTTACAAAATCTACCACTTTGTCTTTGTCAAAATTTAAGGAACCATCTTTTTCTTTGAACATTTTCCCACTACCATGGCCTAAAAGTTCATGCAATCCTACATTAATTTCAAAAGCGGAATTTCTGTATTTCATAACAAGGTCCTAGATAAGGAAATAAAAACACAACATTATTATAAGAATCAAAAAGAAATTAAATGAAGGTAGAATAATGTAAAATATAAAACAAAATGTTAACTATTCTTAAAGATTAAATTCATTTATTAATCTAAGATATTAAATTTCAGCCACAATTTTTTTTGTGTGTTGAATATGTAAAAGTTAAAAAAATTATTTAACAAAAAGTTTTTACAATTTTCAGATAAAAAATGTTATTATACAGGGGGCATAGTGATAAACTGTTGCAAAAATTAAGTACTTTTATCCATTTTTTAAGCACCTTTATATAAGTATGCATATGTAAACTAAGTATTTTTTAAGCATAGTACTTTTTTCTGTTTTATAAAAATGCATAGTTTTTATAAAAAAAAGTTTTGAATTCTCATTTTAAATTTTAATATTTATTTCTCTATTTGCACAACAATTTCTATATCAAAATTGTACTTTTTCGGATTTGACAAAAGCATAGAAATGATCATAAAAATGAAAAAATACTATCAATATAAAAAAAATCAATTTAATAAGTTTAAAAATAAAGATCCGTGAATTTTTTTAACATTTCTTCACATAAAAATAAAATATCAGATAGATATATTATTTCTGAAAATATCAATTAAGATGTAGAAACTCAGCACAACCACAAATTTTGCATTTGATTTTTATATAAGCAACAACAATTTGAGATCCAACTTGGCTGGGGTAAAATAAGTATTAAGTAATCATTTTAAGTAGTATTCATTCAGTTATGTAATTTTATTCGCAATCTAATAAAGATAAAAGCTAAAGTATTCCCATGGCTATCGCCATACAACTGGTCAAAATGCCATGAAACTGGTGATAGAACAATGCCATGTTCTAAATAAGTTTATTAAAATAATTTATTGATAGAAAATAATAGCAGCATTCACAAATGATCAGACTAAAAATAAACTGTCTCATCACTTCTTATTTCTAAAGTGCAGTCTTCTTTGAACTTTTGAAGTTCCTAACATTTAAAGAAAACCTGCTTTTTAATTTAAAAGCAAATATCATTGCTTGAAAAAAAATTGCAGAAGAAACAATTATATTTATAGTTTCCGAAGTAATAAATATGCTTTGATAAGTCATAGATTTCATAAATAACAAAAACACATCTATATAGTAAGAAGTAAAACAGACATAAATCAGCCAGAGAAACTTTCTTGCATATAACCAGGAAATGCTTTGATGGCATTGAATAATAGTTATGGAATGTTAGCACTAGGTGTGAATTAAATATTTTCAATGACTCTATTGTGAGATCACTGACAAATGTTTTGGAATTAATCTAAGGCATGTGGTTGAGAGTATCTGAAAAGAGGGTTCTAGCAGCATTCTTCTTAATTGGTTTTTAAAAAATTGATTTGAAACTACAATTATATTCACAAAATTACATACCAGATTTGCTATATATTAAAATATACTGGAAATATATTAAAATATTCTAGAAAAGATTATGACATTTGAGCCTGCTGTTTGGTTTACTGGAACAGTTAAGCAAATGTACAAACTTTGATAACTTCAAAATATTCCATTGCTTGTTATAACTAAAGCCTACAGTACAGCATCCCCTTCCTTTTCATTATATTTAATAAGAAATCTAAACAATTCATTAATATCAATTGAATATTTCATTTAATAAAATCATCAAAATTTTCTTTTAAAGATATTTTGTAAATACAAAATTCATGAGCATTTAAGGTATTTCAAAAGAATTCCTAACATATCTGGAAATTTCTTCATTGAAGCATGTAATACACAGAATAAAAAACTCACCTGATTTGTTTTAGTCAAAAAATTCTGTGGTTCTGTCATCTTTACATGTATTGTGTTTCCCAGAGAAACATTCTTAAAACCTTCTGATTGGCGAATTTCATTATCTATAGAAAAGATGATTTTTAAAAAAAATATATAGAGATAACAAAAGCAGAAATAAAAAAATTCACATAAATCAACAACATTCTAATGAAAAATATTCAGCATTTTCATATATTTTACATTGTAATAGAAACACACCAACAATTAAAAGAAATTTTTATATAAAAATAATAATACATCATTTTTCTAATTTATTTCTGCATTAGAAATAAAGATATAAATAGTAAAAATTGTAATTAAACACACACTTTTTAAATTATAATAATCTATTTATTTTAAATTCCAGTTATACAACAATATCCAAATTATTCACTGCTTTTAGGGAGAATATTATTTTTTTAATATCCAAATTATTCACTTCTTTTAGAGAGATGCATTATTTTTTAGGGAGACTATTATTTTTTAATATCATAGTTAATCCTTTTAAATGCTCAGGATCATGTATGTCAATCTTTGCTTAATTCTGTAAATGGAAAATAGAAATGTATGAGGCTAAAACGTACAATCAATTATAAATAAATAGGTAAATTTAAAAATTTTCCAAGATTCAGGAGATATTTTCACATTACCTAATTTTACCATCTGAAGCATATTTGTGTTAAATTTGGCAGCTTTAGATCAAATGACCTGACCTATAATGTTAACACACACACACATTCTGCTTCTTTATTAGTATAATAATCAATTTAGTGCTATTAGAATATAATAAAAACATATATAATTAACTTCAGAGATAATTCTCAAATTTAAAATACTATATTTTGGATATAATTAGCTTTAATAAAAAGAAAAATTCATTACTTAATGATTGCTAAATAAAGAGAAAGATAAAAAGTTATTGTATTATATGATATATTTATCAGTGTTTAAACTTATTAAATTATTTTATTCATTACAGAAATTATCACCATTAATAATCACAAAATTATATTAAATATTTATTCCATACATTAAAAATTAAAGTATTAAATTTCGATGACATATACTGAAATTAAGAGAAATTACATCCCTTGGCCAAAAAGGAAAAAGTACTTCTAATTATGAAACTTCTAATAAATTGTGAATTGGTATTCAGTTTTTTTTAAATTAAAAAAATTAATTTTCTGGCCATTAAACTGAAACTATGTAATAAGAGAAGAACTTACAATTAGGTATGCAAATGCCAGCAGGTACACCACTGCATGCATAGGTTAGCACATCTAATGAAGTAAAGTCAGGTTGCAAAAAAGTATCTATTTCATAATCTTTTGGCCAAGGCAAAAGTGGAAGCAATGTTTCAGCTGATTTCACTAGTTCTGAAAACTTAGCACTCATCTTTTTATTCACAATTGCCACAAAACCTGGTGAAGAAGAATGATTGTAAATAAAATGCATACAATAAAAAGACAAAAATGTAGCATCAGATGATCTGAGCTAAAGTAAATCTAAAACTGCAAATATACCCATATAATAAATTTGAAACCAGAAAATAAAACTAATTATCAGGATTATGATTAATTTTAGGGCTTTTTAATAATATAGATATCAATACAATTAATTAAATTAACTATTTTAAAACATTTAACAGAAAAAAAATTCATCAAGATGCATAAAATTTCTGAAAAAGGGGGGGGGGGTAAGGAAGAGAATTAATAGCATTTTATAGAAGTAATATGTTTTTTATATAAGAGCTTTTATATAACAATAAAATATATTAGTTTTCAAATTACATA